>MCFE01000305.1:0-99063 GCA_002104905.1 Basidiobolus meristosporus CBS 931.73 | reverse complement strand
GTCTTGAGCACTGAAGAACTATCATCACTTCTTATTAACTTACCTACAAATTCCCCTCAGCTACACACTCTTGTATCAAAGCTACAACAGTAGCGCTGGCTTCTTTGTTTCAACTGAAATAAAGATTTCACCTGTTGGTGACTGTCTCCCCCCCCTAACCTATTCAACAAGCCCCCAGCTCACATGGCCATTATGGCTTTCTTTGCTGCCATTAAGAAACAGGCTCCAACCTATGATGTGGCCTACTTCTTGAAAGAGGAAGCAATTAGAATCCTGAAAGACATTACACAAGCTCCATTTGAAGAGTTGTGGAATAATTCTGGAAATTTACAAAGGGCAGTGCAAGAGTTTCAGCAGGAACAGGCAACCTCAGAGTCTGCCTGACTACAAAACATACTCTTACTCAATTGCAACTCCATCACTCCAACTGTAGCTGAATTAGAAAACTTACTGAAAAAGGAATATTCCTTGCTCCTACTAATTGATGTTAAGTTGCCAAAACTTCCCTCTAGACTGAATGCATATTCATCTGCTCACCCAAGATTTCCAGCTCACTCAATGGCACTTGTTGCTCTTTCATCTTCTAAGCTTGCACCCTCAGCAAATGTATCCATCATCTATGAGTATTACTGCTATGCTCTAACACTTCCAACTATAGTAGCCATTATTATCTATCTCCCTCCATCTCTGTCTAACTCCATAACACTGGCAATTTTCTTGGCCACATCAGAATTCATTAACAGCTCATCAATCCCTTGTATGGTAGTGGGAGATACAAATATTCCCCACCCTGAAAATATCACCACTATTTCATCCAGACTTAGAACTAGAGAGGAGCACTTTACAAAGTTCCTCCGACAAAACCATCTGGTCACTGTAAACACTCAGCAAGCTCAACGTTGTGTTGACTGGGTAACAGCTACTCCAGCTGCCTTACAGTACATCCACCAGGTTACAAGCATTCCAGAGGATATCAGCTGTGGTTCACTAGAGAAATCTGATCACAAGCCAATACATATTATCATTTCTGCCAGAAAAACCCTACCAATTGGCACCCTTCTTCAGCCATTTACAATCCTGCCAGCCAAAGCTTCAGTATCACAGACACAGGACTTTGCCAACTACCTATCCTTGCTTACAGAATATGCATTTCCCAGCTTACCTGCATGGATTTGTGATGATATAAATGCATTATGGCTATTTTACCAGCATTTCATCATAATCACTGGCTGTCTGGCCCTGCCCACCAAGTCCTACCAAAAGCCATCTGCAAACCAACTTAAATGGAAATCCATCATTTCTGCCTTAAATTCCAGCTACCTATGTTTCCCTAACCCAAAAACACAGAACCTCCTGGAAAGCGCAATCTCCTACTCCAAGTCACTACAGATCACTGAGCATACTAGATTATGGGCTCATATCATGGATACCTTGCCCTTAGTAAATATGAATGCCACCACAAGGTCCATATCAAGAGTATATAAAGCCATGAGACCCCAAGCAAGGAGTATACCATCACCAGACAAACTGGCCCCTATATTCTTTGATTCAACCGTGCATCCCACTCCTCCTTTCTACCATACTGGTAACATATCTAGCAGTCCAACATCTCCAATTTTGGTTTCAGCAAAGCTTCTGGAGAAAATTTTAAAGAAGCTTCCTGCAAATACTGCACCTGGACATGACTTGATTACCTACGATCTACTCCGGGTGTGCTACTCCAAAATGAGTCACTTACTTCTCCCATTCTACTCTATCTGTGCCCAACAATTGACTACCCCAAAGGCCTGGTCACAGGCAAATGTAATACCCTTATACAAAGGGAAGGGGAAACACTCACTCCCAGGTTCTTACCGGCCAGTTTCACTCCTGCCAACCTGCCGGAAAATCTTTGAGCTTATAATTGCAAGATCCTTGCAATCTCAACTATATCCATTCCATCCTTCTCAGTTTGGCTTCTTGCCCAAACTCTCCTTGGATATGGCTGTAGTGCTAAGCCATGATCATTCACTTCAATTCTCATTGCCAACCATTCTGTTTGACATTACTAAAGCCTTTGACTCTGTGGACAGAGCTCTGCTTTGGAGAAAGCTATTAGCAGTTACCACACTACCAATGACCCTTCTTGTACGTTCTCTATTTTGTGAGAACTCAGCCAAAATTTTGCATCCAAGTTGTACATCAGAGACTTATGAGGTTCCAAATGGAGTAGTCCAAGGATCTGTACTAGGTCCCTTACTATTTGTGATATTCCTACATGACTTTCCTTTATTTCCAAAAGGCCCCTCACCAGACTCTCCCTATCCACTACTAACTCTCTATGCGGATGATATCAAGATTGCTACTCCTAATCCCATAGCAGACACTGCCATCATTGAGAAGTACTTGGCTGCCAACAACCTCTCACTCTCAATTTCCAAGACAGTCCCAATTGGATGCACTACAACTATACAGAACACTAGCATTCTGCCACAACAAACTGCAATATATCTAGGTCTGCCGTTTTGTCAACATGGGATTGACTCAAAGCTCCACCTGAATAATAGGATCCGTCTTGCTCAACAGGCTCTCAAAAAGCTTCTGGTAGTAGTCACTCCAGACACTCCAATTCAAAAGATCCCTATACTTCTGAAGCAGTATGTACTGCCGGTACTTGAGTTTGGTCTCCACATTATACCCCTAACCTCCAGAGAACTTCACCGCCTGGATAAATTTCTCCATCAGTGTATCAGATCCTTGGTACCTTATCTCCCAGTATCTCCCTATATCCATGCAACAAATGGAGCCTTTGGCTTCTACCCAAACCAAATCCGAATGGTCTATCTCCGTGCTTCCTTCCTAGTCAAACTTCAGAAATCACATAACCCCTCCATCAAACAATGGCTTCAATCTAACTCCTCCCTGAAATCTTCTTGCTGGCACACCCTGGTTGGCACTGCTGTAGTAACAGAGCTTGCTTCAAAACTTCAAAAAGCTGAGAAACCAAGACTACTGGCTCAGGACCATCTAAGATCTATGTGGCAGAGCTACTTACAAGTCCACACACCTTTCCTACTACACCTAATCCCAGGCTGGGTTCCAGTCTTGGATTATATTGATCAGAAACATCTACAATTTGTACTTCCCCCAAAACTCCTGAATTTTATATTTACCCCTGATGAGCTTTACTTTATTGAAACAAACATTAGAGATGAAACAAAACATAAATTAGATTATTTATTAGAGAGGTTCTAGACCTCTTAATTGGCTTCTTTATTTGTACCTAGATTAGTTCTTAACTCAAATAAAGATTTCACCAACTTGGTGACTTTCCCTCCCCCCCCTAAATCTCCTACTCCAAGTCACTACAGATCACTGAGCATACTAGATTATGGGCTCATATCATGGATACCTTGCCCTTAGTAAATATGAATGCCACCACAAGGTCCATATCAAGAGTATACAAAGCCATGAGACCCCAAGCAAGGAGTATACCATCACCAGACAAACTGGCCCCTATATTCTTTGATTCAACCGTGCATCCCACTCCTCCTTTCTACCATACTGGTGACATATCTAGCAGTACAACATCTCCAATTTTGGTTTCAGCAAAGCTTCTGGAGAAAATTTTAAAGAAGCTTCCTGCAAATACTGCACCTGGACATGACTTGATTACCTACAATCTACTCCGGGTGTGCTACTCCAAAATGAGTCACTTACTTCTCCCATTCTACTCTATCTGTGCCCAACAATTGACTACCCCAAAGGCCTGGTCACAGGCAAATGTAATACCCTTATACAAAGGGAAGGGGAAACACTCACTCCCAGGTTCTTACCGGCCAGTTTCACTCCTACCAACCTGCCGGAAAATCTTTGAGCTTATAATAGCAAAATCCTTGCAATCTCAACTATATCCATTCCTTCCTTCTCAGTTTGGCTTCTTGCCCAAACTCTCCTTGGATATGGCTGTAGTGCTAAGCCATGATCATTCACTTCAATTCTCATTGCCAACCATTCTGTTTGACATTACTAAAGCCTTTGACTCTGTGGACAGAGCTCTGCTTTGGAGAAAGCTATTAGCAGTTACCACACTACCAATGACCCTTCTTGTACGTTCTCTATTTTGTGAGAACTCAGCCAAAATTTTGCATCCAAGTTGTACATCAGAGACTTATGAGGTTCCAAATGGAGTAGTCCAAGGATCTGTACTAGGTCCCTTATTATTTGTGATATTCCTACATGACTTTCCTTTATTTCCAAAAGGCCCCTCACCAGATTCTCCCTATCCACTACTAACTCTCTATGCGGATGATATCAAGATTGCTACTCCTAATCCCATAGCAGACACTGCCATCATTGAGAAGTACTTGGCTGCCAACAACCTCTCACTCTCAATTTCCAAGACAGTCCCAATAGGATGCACTACAACTATACAGAACACTAGCATTCTGCCACAACAAACTGCAATATATCTAGGTCTGCCGTTTTGTCAACATGGGATTGACTCCAAGCTCCACCTGAATAATAGGATCCGTCTTGCCCAACAGGCTCTCAAAAAGCTTCTGGTAGTAGTCACTCCAGACACTCCAATTCAAAAGATCCCTATACTTCTGAAGCAGTATGTGCTGCCAGTACTTGAATTTGGTCTCCACATTATACCCCTAACCTCCCGAGAACTTCACCGCCTGGATAAATTTCTCTATCAGTGTATCAGATCCTTGGTACCTTATCTTCCAGTATCTCCCTATATCCATGCAACTAATGGAGCCTTTGGGTTCTACCCATACCAAATCCAAATGATCTATCTCCGTGCTTCCTTCCTAGTCAAACTTCAGAAGTCACATAACCCCTCCATCCAACAATGGCTTCAATCTGACTCCTCCCTGAAATCTTCTTGCTGGCACACCCTGGTTGGCTCTGCTGTAGTAACAGAGCTTGCTTCAAAACTTCAAAAAGCTGAGAAACCAAGACTACTGGCTCAGGACCATTTAAGATCTATGTGGCAGAGCTACTTACAAGTCCATACACCTTTCCTACTGCACCTAATCCCAGGCTGGGTTCCAGTCTTGGATTATATTGATCAGAAACATCTACAATTTGTACTCCCCCCAAAACCCCTGAATTTTATATTTACCCCTGATGAGCTTTACTTTATTGAAACAAACATTAGAGATGAAACAAAACATAAATTAGATTACTTATTAGAGGGGTTCTAGACCTCTGAATTGGCTTCTTTATTTGTACTTAGATTAGTTCTTAACTCAAATAAAGATTTCACCAACTTGGTGACTTTCCCTCCCCTAACCCTAAATCCCATAGCAGACACTGCCATCATTGAGAAGTACTTGGCTGCCAACAACCTCTCACTCTCAATTTCCAAGTCAGTCCCAATTGGGTGCACTATAACTATACAGAACACTAGCATTCTGCCACCACAAACTGCAATATATCTAGGTCTGCCACTTTGTCATCATGGGATTGACTCAAAGCTCCACCTGAATAATAGGATCCATCTTGCCCAACAGGCTCTCAAAAAGCTTCTGGTAGTAGTCACTCCAGACACTCCAATTCAAAAGATCCCTATACTTCTGAAGCAGTATGTACTGCCAGTACTTGAATTTGGTCTCCACATTATACCCCTAACCTCCAGAGAACTTCACCGCTGTAGTGGGGTGACAGTGACACCCACTGACAGATGTGCTCATTCCCTTATTTTCTACTTCCCTATATCCCTACTACACTCATTTTAGTTTTATCCCATTTGTCTTACCCAATCAGTACTATCCCATAAGCTGGTTGACTATCACACCTGCTTACCGTATTGCATAAGTTACCCCTCACTTTATGTAAGATTACTAGTTACAAGTGCTTCTATATTAGGCAAGTACCCGCGCCAGTACCCGTGACACATGATCAACCCGTGTCACCATCCCTACCATTTCCATACCATATATGGTATCCCCATGTTACACAGGTTTCAGAATACTGATTCCTGATTGGTTGGATGTGCTGTGCCTCTTAGAACCTTCCGGCACCTACTTAGAACATTCTTAGGTCATTCTGATGTCATTAAGATTTCTATTGATATCCGGAACCTTCTGGAACACCATGATTAGTAATCACTTAGCCAGTAAGAAAAGTATATAAGGGAGGCTATCCCTCAACAATAAATCATCATCCCTTTTATCAATATACCGACTTGTTGATTAGTGTGATCACTGCTACCTGCTGCTACCTGAACTTCCAACCCTAGACCACAGGACACTCCCAGGAAACCGTGCTGACAGCCAACTGACCTTGGAGGCACTACTTGTGAGGAATACTCAGAGTAGGTATCTTTTATTATATTTGATTCTTTCCCAAGTTTGTTCTTGTACAGGCAAAGATACTTTTCTGTCTTTGTAACTATTGACCACAGCTGCATTCTTATCAAGTCCCTGCTGGTGGAGTTTACAGTTGTTTTGACTTTGGAAGCTTTAGTACATTGTCATCTCAAAGGACGCTGAACCCAGCACATACTTTTGTTAAGACGCCAACTAAGTTGGGGATTGTAGCTCAATAGTTTTCCCTTGACAAGCTTGTGGCTTTATTCCCCTTCACATTAGATTAGAGACAGAACCCAAGTATTCCTAGCAAGCTTTTGCCAGAGGTTATCGCACCCAGTGAACACCCCACACACAAAACACTTGAGAAGTGTTGGACGTATCTCTCCCTTGGACCTATACACCACCACACCGCCTGGATAAATTTCTTCATCAGTGTATCAGATCCTTGGTACCTTATCTTCCAGTATCTCCCTATATCCATGCAACTAATGGAGCCTTTGGGTTCTACCCATACCAAATCCAAATGGTCTATCTCTGTGCTTCCTTCCTTGTCAGACTTCAGAAATCACACAACCCCTCCATCAAACAATGGCTTCAATCTAACTCCTCCCTGAAATCTTCTTGCCGGCACACCCTGGTTGGCTCTGCTGTAGTAACAGAGCTTGCTTCAAAACTTCAAAAAGCTGAGAAACCAAGACTACTGGCTCAGGACCATCTAAGATCTATGTGGCAGAGCTACTTACAGGTCCACACACCTTTCCTACTACACCTAATCCCAGGCTGGGTTCCAGTCTTGGATTATATTGATCAAAAACATCTACAATTTATACTTCCCCCAAAACCCCTGAATTTTATATTTACCCCTGATGGGCTTTACTTTATTGAAACAAACATTAGAGATGAAGCAAAACATAAATTAAATTACTTATTAGAAAGGTTCAAGACCTCTTAATTGGCTTCTTTATTTGTACTTAAATTAGTTCTTAACTCAAATAAAGATTTCACCAACTTGGTGACTTTCCCTCCCCCTAACCCCTAAAATCTGTCTGTCAGGCTATTCAGGATAGTAACTATCACATCCTCATCAGTAGTTGGTATGTCCACAGATTCCATCTCATCTACCAGCAGGGTAACTCTATTAAATAAATTTTCATTTCTTCTCCTGGCAGCATCTTTGTAGTAAAGAATTTTTGTCTCAGATACATTTTCTTAGCAGCTGAACATGACTGGTAGGTGTCTTCTAATGCCTTCCAGGCATTCTTTGCCATTTTTGCTCTTGAGCATTGAATTAGCAATTTGTCTTTAACATTAAGGCAAATGCAGTTAAAGGCATTTTGTTCTTTCTTCTGGTACTTTGAGGCTTCCTCTCCCACGTTTTTAGGAGAGCATTCTTCTCCTATGACAATATCCCAAAGGCCTCTTTCTTTTAGCAGCATCTTCATCTTCACCTTCCACACTTGGTAGTTAGATCCATCCAACTTTTCAGCAGAGGAAAAAATTCCAGTAATAGCAGTAGTAGACATTGCAGAGAGTGACAGCTTGGGGCTCATAACCTGCTGTAAGTGTCTTGGAGATATTGGAAGTGATTGGGAGGACAAGTAGATTGAGTGGTTTTCACTTGATGATTTATTGAATGTAAAAGTAGTATTTATACTTTTACCTGGTCTTGGCATTACAAACATGTAAAATAGGCTAAGGAAGGTCCCAAGAACATGTGTGCAAAGTTTGGGGCTGTTTGGACAATTTTGAGAATTTTCATGTTCTGGGTAAATATTCTAAGTAAATCCTGACAAGGAATTTGGTCAGTATTCTCTAGGATATGAAGGTAATGATCTAAGTGACTAAGTCAGGTGAATATTTAGGTGGAAATACAAATTTTTACAACAGTTACTCCTCCTACAACTTCAGCCCCCCGCTGCCTCTTCTACTTGAGCAGTTTGTCTTCCCTGTCCTGGAGTTGGGCTTACCACTTCTCTCTCTTACTTCTGGAGACTGCACTAAACTTGACAAGTTTGCAGTCTGGTGCATTACCTCCCTGGTGCCTCAGCTGCCTGAATGCCGCTGCAGACATGCTATTCTTGGTGCTTTTGGGCTTATGCCCTATAAGATCTGACTTCACCCTGAGGTGATTATCATTCCCCCTATCACTCTTGCTTTCACTAGCTTTACATCTATCAGTATCTGCTTGTTTAGCAGCTATATTCAATCATAATATGCATTAAACCAATAAAGAACTGGAACCCTAACCCCAACTGAGATATATTGGGCACATTGGTCATTTTATGCAAAAGCCAAATTACGCTTCTGCATCTTGCCGTACATAACTCCCAGGGTGAGAAGGAATGCCAGCCCAGACATCCCAACAGCTATGAAGAAGATGGTATGCAAGACATGGACATATATGCCCATTATGGCTAGTTGTTCTTCTGCTGGTAGTCTGTCCATAAATTGGAAGCTGTTGGTTGCTTCCTTGATTGAGATATTGTAGCTTAGCTTTGACAATCCAGTGATTAGTTGGTAGCTGAAGACTGAGCCAAAAATGGCGATGCCCAGCACTCCACCAATCAAGCAAAGAAGGACGACATTGCTGTAACAACGGCAATATCTTGATGAGACACCGCTGATTGGCCTGCTAGGATCAATATTTGGATAACACAGCCAGCTCCGGTGCGCACAATCACCAAAAAGCCAATTTATTCTCCATGCCCAGTGTTGGCATTCCAAACGGTCAACAGTCCCATACCCATGGTAATGATTGCTGAGCCGACCCAACACCAGATAACAGTCACACCAGTCTTGGAAATGATGACTCCAGAGGTAATATTGAATTCCGAAGTAGAAAGCAGCATGAGCAACATCTCGAGGCCTGAGGTGGTGACGGAATCCCCACGGACAATCTGGAAGTACAGTGGGATGTAATAGAGTAATCCAAAGAATGCCATGCCAAAGAAGGGCTGGGTGATGAATGAGAACAGCGGGTTACGCCTACCAAACAACCAACACGGGACGATTGGTTCCGCTGCAAATCGGGATTTTACCACGATAAATCCAATCAAGAGTGCCCCCGAAACACAGTACAGGGATACGATTCTTGGGGAGCCCATTCACTTGGCAACAAGAGGGTAATGATGAATCCTAGAAGCAGTGCCATCCCAAGGAAATCGATTATCCGGATCTTTTCCTTGAGGGAGCCTTTGGGCGTAGGAAGTTGCAGGAACAGAGAGACGATGACCACGGTAAGAGCACCGAATGTGTTCCTGATTAGAGCCAGAAGCATCCTCGATAATTTTCAGCCTATATGGGAGTAGTTGTGGTGCTGGTGCTCTGGGTTGCTGCGGATTTCACACTGCGGATCCAATCAGTGACAATCCTGATTGACGGTATTGGTACCGGACATTGGGTAGTAATGAAATGTGGGACAACGGATCTTATTCCGTAAGTTGGGGTTATCTACGAAACAAGGTGCTAACCGATTTGGATTGAGCTATCAAAAATCATGTTGAATTGAACATCACAAATCACGTTGAGTTGAACGCTTAAGCTATAGATACCCCTGGCTACCATAACTTGCAACATTACAGCATGTGTTAGCAGAGGGTAGCTGGCGAAGTGTGGCTCTCTGGTGGTGGTGAAAAGCCATGCACCTTTGCACTAGTTTCATGGCCATCTTTGGGTGGCATTTATGATAGGATCCGCCACGCAAGATGTAGCGCAATCCGAGGCAATGTATATGCTCTAAATTCGAGAGTACAACACCCAGCTTGTCAAACCTAAGTTTCGATGTTCATCAACTTAGCAGTCATTGTCACACCTCAGCTTTGATGTTCATCAACTTGGCAGTCCGAATCGACCTTAGCCACATGATGGATGGCTCATGTATGCTATGGATATAAATGGAATAGGCCAGAAAGAGGGAACTATCCAAATTTGGTGATGCCAACAAATGTATGTGCGGGCAAAGAACGTCGAAAATCATCCGAGCAAATGAATAAACAAAGCTACTTCTATAATCGAAGATATTGTTGATAGAAAATTGAACGTCAATATGACCATCATTACTAATAAGACTAGGATTTTCTGTCTGATCCGCAGAATTAAGAGCCAATCATGAATGGTCGTTAATTCACAGTATTTAAAGGCAGACTCTTGGAAGTAACAGCTCAACACTGCTTTTTGCAAATAGCTGATCGCTTTTAATATTAACATGGTTGAAGGCAAAATTCACGAAATCCGTGGCTGGGCTGCCAAGAAGGCCGGGCTCGAAGTGGAGCCCTGGAGCTACGTTCCACGTCCTTTGGGCCCCAATGACGTAGAGATCAAGATCGATTATTCTGGTATTTGTGGTTCCGATCTCCATACTCTCAAGGACGAGTGGAAGAACTCTATCTGCCCCACTCCCTATCCCGCAATCGTCGGTCACGAGATCGTGGGTCGTGTTATCACCAAGGGAGCAGATGTCAAGGACCTTGAGGAAGGCGATATTGTCGGGGTTGGTGCCCAGGTCAATGCCTGTCTGAGCAAGGAGTGCCATGCTTGTAATCGTGGACTTGATCCTCACTGCCCTGAGATGGTGGTTACTTATGCCGGTTTTTACAAAGATGGCCAACAGAGTCACGGCGGTTATGCTGAGGCTATTCGAGTCAATTCTGCATATGCTTTCAAGCTACCAGAGAGCGTTGACCCCAAGATTGCCGCTCCTCTAATGTGCGCTGGCACCACCGTCTTTGCTCCTATGCTCCGTGATGGTGTCAAGAAGGGTGATCGTGTTGGTGTTGTTGGTATAGGTGGCCTAGGTCATTTGGCCATTCAATTTGCCAACGCTTTGGGTGCGGAGGTTGTTGCATTCTCTCAATCCCCTAACAAGCGTCAGCAATGCCTTGACTTGGGTGCCTCGATCTTTGTTGACACCTCAAAGAAGGAGGAAGTTGACGGGATTCGTCACACACTCAACTATTTATTTGTCACAGCTGACTGCAAGTCTGAGCAGTACAACGAGTTTTTCTCGTGGATGGACTTTGGTGGTGAAATCTGCCTGCTCTCTGTTCCTCCGGAGAAACTGGCTTTCCAGCCAATTGACTTCATTGCAAGTGAAATCAAGCTAACCGGTTCCTTGATTGGTGGCGTAGAGGTGATCAAGAAGGCACTAGAGTTTGCTGGTAAGCACAATATCAAGCCTATGGTAGAGCACTTCCCATTGTCCAAGGTCAATGAAGCTCTGCAGCACATGGAACAAGGCAAAGCTCGTTATCGTATTGTCCTTGATGTAGAATACTAGAAAGAAAGATAGAAAGTAAAGCGATTTAATACAATGTAACTGTAAAATGCAAAAAGCCAGAATCGGGATCGCGTAGGCTTACACCATCTGAATATACATTTGGATGAGACCGCACTTGGATGAAATAAATCTGTGTTAATTCATTAAAGCTAATTTCGCTCCTTCCCAGCTTAATTCCCATATTTATATCCTCATTTACTTTCAAATCCTGTTGCAGTGCCTTGGTGTTCTTGAGACTCTAGGCAGTAGTTTTGATGAGGTGGCCATGTTGCCTTTCCCAACTAAGACACATTGCCCTCTAATCTTGAAATATCCGCGAGGGCCTTTGAGGCCTCCAAGTGGACAGTTGCGTAGTAGCTGGCTGCTGTGGCACCACTTCGGATCGTTTGATCTATTGTGTGTTTCAGGTAGGTGAATGCAATACCTAATCATATTACATCATGACTTGTATGCTGAGTGTAGCAAGCATCTAGATTATTGAAACAAATCTGCAACACACTCTTGAAAGTGCTATACTAGTGCCATTGCTCCAACTACCTTATTCTTATATCTTGTTATTTCTATTTTAGCAACTTATCTGTGGAACTGTTATCAAAGTTACACCAACCAAAGGGTAACTGATGTAAAAAATACTCTTGAAGATTAGACTTTACGCTATCAATGCATTGCAAACAACATGATTATCTGCTCCGCATTGCAATATTCTGTTAGCATACATATGTTTCTCACAGCAAAGGATTAGAATCTTGATACTCATCTACAATTGGTGTAAGTCACCAACAGTCAGCTTCACTGTCAAACATAACTTGACTGAGATACATTGGGTACATTAGAAATACTAATGAATATTAGTACCTGACATAAACAAATAGTAGTAACATTCCTGAAATGTTTTTGCTGTAAGAGTCTTGGAGATATTGGAAGTGATTGGGAGAACAAGTAGATTATGTGGTTTTCACTTGATGATTCATTGAATGTAAAAGTAGTATATATACTTTTACATGGTCTTGGCATAGCAGACATGTAGAATAGGCTTAGGAAGGTCCCAAGAACATGTGTGCAACGTTTGGGGCTGTTTGTGTTGTAAAAATTTGTATTTCCACCTAAATATTCACCTAACTTAGTCACTTAGATCATCACCTTCAAATCCCAGAGAATACTGACCAAATTCCTTGTTGGGATTTACTTGGAATATTTTCACCAAAATACCAGGTACCCAGAACATGAAAATTTGATAAGTTGTCCAAACAGCCCCAAACTTTGCACACATGTTCTTAGGACCTTCCTTAACCTATTCTACGTGTTTGTAATGCCAAGACCAGGTAAAAGTATAAATACTACTTTTACATTCAATAAATCATCAAGTGAAAACCACATAATCTACTTGTTCTCCAAATCACTTCCAATATCTCCAAGACTCTTACAACAGCTTGGACAACTTAACTAATCTTTATGTTCTGGGTAAATATTCTAAGTAAATCCCAACAAGGAATTTAGTCAGTATTCTCTAGGACTTAATGGTAATGATCTAAGTGACTAAGTTAGGTAAGTATTCAGGTGAAATTACAAACTTTTACAACACTCCCACTCAACTAAATGCTCACACTGACTAGTCCTTACTCTGACCTAAGATATTCAAACTTGTCTCTAGCTAATGGTCTGATAAATATGTCTGCAGTCATCTCATCTATAGGACAGTAAGGCAAGTTGACTAAGTTGGTCTCTATAGCTTTATGTATGAAATGATGTCTAACATCTATGTGCTTATTTCTAGCATGAAAAGTTGGATTTCTACCTAACTGTGTAAATCCTTGATTATCTTGAAATAAAGTAACAGGTGTTTTTTGGCATAAGCCTAAATCTTTAAAACACTTTCTTAGCCGCATTGTGTTTTTTGTAGCCTCACAGGCTGCCATATACTCTGCCTCTGTGGCAGAAAGTGCTATGGTTGGTTGCTTTCTTGAATTCTATGAAATTGCTCCTTTACAGTACAGAAAGGTGTAACCTGTGGTGGTTCTTCTGTCTTCAAAGTTTCATCCCCATTCAGCATCAGAGTATCCCACATGATTCTGCTCTGAGTCCTTATAAGTGTATCTTAAGCACATATCAGCAGTTCCTTTTAGGTATCTAAAAATCTGCTTAACCCCTGCAATATGATCAGATCCATAGTTCTGATTATGCTGGCTGACAACTCCCACTGAATATGAGATATATGGACATATTTCAAGCCTGAAATTTATCAGACTGCATACCATAGATTGATAAGGAAGCTCAGGGATTTCAGATGGCACCAAGCTCTCTTGATTTGGTTGTTTTGACCAAGTTAAGGTTTGTATCCATTGGGGTAGCTGCTGGTTTACAGTCTTTCATTTGGTACTTCTTTAGTCTATTGTGAATATACTTGGATTGGCTTAGGGTCATAGTCTGGGTACTTCTGTCTAGGGAGAACTTTATCCCCAAGTAGTAACAGAGTACTCCTAGATTGCATATCTCAAACTCTTGAGATATGCTGGATTTAGTCTCTTCCAATGTTTCTAGATTATTGCTGGCTATAATAAGATCATCCACATATAGAGTTAATAGAACTGAATTTGCTCTATCTGGCTTCTTGTATATACTATGGTCAGTATTACTCCTTTTGAAGCTCAAAGATTCCAAATAGCAACCTATTTTGCAATTCCAGGCTCTTGGTTATTGTTTGAGTACCACACTTGGTGTTTAGATCTATCCAACTTTTCAGCAGAGGGAAAAGTTCCAGTAATAGCAGTAGTAGAAAATGCAGAGTGTGACAGCTTGGGGCTCATAACCTGTAGTAAGAGTCTTTGAGATATTGGAAGTGATTGGGAGAACAAGTAGATTATGTGGTTTTCACTTAATGATTCATTGAATGTAAAAGTAGTATTTGCACTTTTACATGATCTTGGCATAGCAAACACATGGAGTAAGCTTAGGAAGGTCCCAAGAGCCTGTGTGCAAAGTTTGGGCTGCTTGGATAACTTATCTAATTTTCATGCTCTGGGTACCTGATATTTTGGTGAAAATATTCCAAGTAAATCCCAAAAAGGAATTTGGTCAATATTCTATAAGATATGTAGGTAATGATCTAAGTGACTAAGTTAGGTGAATATCAACATATAATTCCAAATCTTACAACAACTTGAATGTGAGAGTAATATTTTTACTTTTAAATGATCTATGCAGTACAGGCATGTAGAGTTTGCTACAAAGAGTTTCCAGAGCATGTGTGCACAGTTTGGGGCTGTTTGAACAACTAAGAGAAACTTGATTTTGTGGACACCAGATACTTTAGTGTAGAGATGCTTAGTATATGATGACAAGAAGAATAGCCAGAATTCTTCAGGATTCAAAGAAAAAGTGTAAGTGGCTATGCTAGGTGAATATCTTGGTGTAACCATAAAGCTTACTACACTCCCTCTCATCTAAGTATCTATGCTAACTTATCTCAATTGTGATATTGAGAGCTCCAGTTTGTCTTAAGCTACTTGTAAAAATACTCCAAGTACATCCTGCCAGCAAATCTTGTCAGAATTCTCTTAGATTTGTAGGTAATAACTTGAGTGACTAACTTGAATGAATATTCAGGAGTAATCTGAAATATGCATAACATTCCCACACAGCTCAATATTCATATTGACTGGTCCTAATTGAGATTTAAGATTTTCAAGTTTGTCTCCAGTTAATGGTTTGATAAATATGTCTCCAATCATTGTGTCTGTAGGACTGATAATTAAGTTAACTAAGTTATTCTCTTTAGCCTTTCACATGAAATGATGTCTGATATCAATTCTCTCAACTCAATCATTAAAAGTTAGCTTTCTACCTATTTATATACATCCTTTATTATCTCACAATGATGTAATACGAGCTTTTTGTCACAAGTCTAGGTCTTTTAAATGCTTTCTTAGTCATATTGCAACTTTTGTAAGCACACGGGTTGACATAGACTCTGTGTCTGTGGTAGAAAGCTGACCAAGTCCCAAGTTTGATCTTGCATCATAACCTATGATATTGCAGTCATTGCAGCTCTTCATAACTTGCTCTGAGGACAATACATGACCTCTTTTACTCTCTAGGTTTCATTAATAAAGACTGAACTGGCATAGGCTAAGTATGTGGCACTATTAATACATTATTCTGAGCTACTTCTAGTCCAGCTAAATCTTCAACCATATGATAGTCATATAACTGTCACTGGAGTATTCCTGTGCAGTGGCTCCGGCTTCACCATGGATGCAGAGCTCTCTGGTGCAAATGAATATTCATTGTTATGCTCTGATTCAATCCAGACAACTGATGAACTTGCAATTGGCTTTTTGTCATCATGGTATGTCAATTTTGGCAAGTACTTTAGATTTTGTCAAACAGCACATCAGTGAACTTGATCATTTACTCTACTTTGTTATGATACATTTTCTGTGTCTTACTCTCTTTGCAGTAACTTAAAAATATGCATTTTTCACTTTTTGGTTTAGGCTTTAACTCATTGTTATGGCTTCAAGCTCTCTAAGCTTAGACAGAGCTCCTCCTTTATTGCCATGAAGCTGATCCACATGCTTCTTGTGTAATCATCAGTAAATTTGATAAAATACTTTGCTTCACCTGGGGCTGCATTTTACACAGGCCACATAGATCTAAGTGAGCAGATCCAATTCTTTTGTGCACTGACTAGCCCAGAGCTCTTGGTTGGCTGTACAACTTGTTTCCTGTGTATGCAGGCTTCACACAATAACTCTAGCCAAATTCCTTGTTGGGATTTAATTGAAATATTTTTATCAGTACATCAGGTACCCTGAGCATGAAGGTCTTAAAGTTGTCCAAATAACCCCATAACCTTGCAGGCATGCTTTTGGGAGGTTTTAAGCATATTCTATGTGTTTGTTCTGCCAAGACCATGTAAAAGTATGAATACTACTTCTACATTTGATAAATTATTAAGTGAAGACAACATAATCCACTTATTCTCCCAATCACTTCCAATATCTCGAAGACTCTGACAACAGATTTAAGCTATTTCAAAATGACTGTTTTCTTTATTGACTTGTAAAAAGGCTACCCATCGATTCTTTAATTTGAGCTGTTGAAGGGTAGATCTCACCTGTTGATGATTGTCACCCCCCGGCCCTGTGAACACTATTTACTGAGCATGTAGCTCCAAACCAGGTTGGTTATGAAGTTATTGGAAGTGAGAATGTCCTGACAAAGAATTTGCGCAGGAAATAATACGGTGCATAGCTAGCGTCTAAGTTGGTGCAAAGATTTAGGTGTAAATACATAATTTACAACATGTAGAATGGTGCGTAGAATGCCATAATAATGATGTTGAAATGAAGTGCCCAAGTGTTCGGATTATATTCTATGATGATCTTGGGCCAGTAATGGATCAGCTACCCGAAATGTCGTCTCAGCATAGGAAAGTCTACATGTGAAGTTGCATATTTCAAGAGTGCATTTCCTATGTACATGCGGAACTAGCAGTCCTCTTTCACCCCGCCCGTATGCGTTGAAAAATAAGGCTAAATGAATGGCCGGGATTCCGGAGATTGTAACGATATGTCATGGAATCAAGATCAGACACCAGCTGCAAAACTCTTCATCGCTTACTATATACTTGTTCATTACCAGCATATACGTTTGACTCAGATTTACCACTCGATGAGTGTATATGCTCTAGTTGAGTGTATATGCTCTAGCGCCACCGCTACATATATGCACTGATCCTTTATACTACCTATGTGACGGAGACGGTATATGCAACAGGAAACCTTTTTAACTTCGCAACTGCATCACATACAAGCTGAATCGAACACTACTCAGCGTATATAGTATTAAACACGATCGGCCATTGGCAGAGGACCTATTTTTACTGGTCGTTCGTAGTCAACGTATGGTAGGCGCTTGCAAGGAAAAGAGCATTTTCTTGATAAAGCTAATCGAGCTGAGGATAACGAGCCGATCCAAAATAGGGCATGGCTAAATACAAAAATGTAGCGCATCGCTAGGAACAAAAATGGTTAATCGATCTTTATACGATCACTCTTTTTCAAACACTCGACATTCGGGTGGGCCGAAGATCAACTTGGCTGGAACTCCCCATACAAATACCCCTATGACTGAGGAGCAGAGAGCGATAACAAACTGTGGGTAGTTGTAGGACACAAAGAAGCAGTAGTGTAAGCCTTTGAGCACGTCGTGATCCATTTGCAAGTATCCGTAGACGAGAATGGACATGAACGCAGTAAAACATCCGAAGAGCACCGATGCGGTGGTGACATAATCTTTGATCTGCTTGAAGGTACCCAGGAGCACTGGTGGGCCACAGCACGTAGCAACCAGGTTTGCTAGTAGGTAAAGATTAAGCACCGGATACCCTTCCAAGGCAACAATGATGATGGGGATGTTGATTATCAGCACTGCGAGACGTCCCCACCACATGCTCTTTCCCTTCAGAAGTATCGATGTAACACAGTCGACCAGCGCATTTTGGTAGCCGTCCACCGCAGACTGGCACATGGTGGAAGCCAGCAACGCGACAAAAGTGAGGATCCATGTAGGAGCCTGCTTCATGCCGTGGGATAGAATAAGGAACATCACGGTGTTGGAATCACTGTTGTCCTCCGGATACCATTTGGCCCATATCACCAGGCATGCACAAAACCCAAAGAAGAACAGCACCAGGATTGTAACTAATCCGGACAGGAGAACACCATACTTCAGAGATCTGTCATTGGCAGAGGCCCAAACACGCTGCCACATTCCCTCGTAGTACACAGCCCAGGCAATCATCGAGATGGGCATGACTCCTATCGAGCCGTAGCCCATCGGATCAGGCTTCAGCGAGTTGGGGAACGGATTATCTTCAAGTGCTTTGCGAGGAAAAGAGACCGCCACATAGATGACCATGGTGACCACGAACACAAGGCTGCTGAGCGCTTGTATCTGGTCTGTGATCAACGAAACTATCAACCCGCCGGTAGCGGTGTAGACCAGTGTAGAGCACGCGATCACGAGAATCACAAGGATTCTTGAGGCGCCTACGATGCTTTCAAAGAAGTCCCCAATCGAGGTGTAACAAACCGACAGGTTGACGCCCATGTTGAACAGCATCACCACCCCTACGAAGCCTTGGATCACCGGGCCAAAGCGTAGGTATGCGTAGTGTGAGAACGAAAGTACTCTAGGGAACTGTCGTTGAATTTTCCCCCCAACAAATGCAACAAAAAATATAGGAAAACTCAAGGCTATACAATAGAAAACAATGCCGATGAGGCCCGCGGTGGTTGCGTAGCTTGGTATGCTGAACATCGTCCTAATGAAAGTCACGGGTCAATGCCAATTCAACATATTTGCTCAAATACGAAGGGTCAAGTACCAGGCTCCCATATTGGCAGCGTAGAAGGTGCACGCAACCTGGAGTGTCGTCTGTGATCCTCTGGCAGTGATGAAGAACTCGGCATCTTTGTTTTTTTCTCGGAGCCTGTGGCTCAAGAGTAACGCGATGCATCCAAATATAATACAAGAAGCAATGCTAGCTGTGTAACAGGCGATCTGTAACGCAGCCATGTTAGGGGAAGGGAGGAACAGTCACGAACAGGTTGTCAAGGGTTTTGTGTAGGCGAGCAGTGGGGGGTTTCGTGCACTTTATATATGTAACACAGGGCCGAAAGAATTTTGTCGTGCATCCATTGGCGCATATGCACGAGAATATATTTGGGTTCACGAAGCGTTACTACCCTCCAATTCCCCATCTATACCTATTGCCGCAACTCTCCCGAGCAAACATTTCACCAAGGACCACATTCTACTCCAGGAACCCTGAAAGCGTATTACACTCCACCCTAGTGTCTCTTTCATCAAGCTCAAGCCTAGCAAAGAAGCGGCTGCTCATACACCTTGCAACATGGCAAAATCAATCTTATCAGTCTAGACTATCTCCGGCATAGATTACTAAAAGCAGTAACTGGCCTGAAAAAAGATGCATATTCTTTGATTTGTAGTGAACCTGCTCTGCTTGCTACTAATTGGAACGAGTCAGGTTTCTTATCAGCAACTCACCTGTTACAACCAATCGCAGAAGAATTGACTATGGTGCTGGTTCCTTACACATACAACTTAATGGAGTAAACGTAAAGATCCCACGCACCTCACCTAATGGAGAATTCAAGGAATGGACAATACAAATTTACTTCAACTACGAGAAACTAAACTCACGATTGCTAGGCTGCATATCCTGGTTCCAGTTCCAGTTCCAGTTCCGGCTCCAGTTCTGATTTTGTGTGATAAGCACGATATGATTGGTTGAAGTGACAACAAAGTGCCGGGTACATGTATACGATGTCCATCAGCCAATAGTCTTCTTGGAGATTTCCTTCAGAATTCCAAAGTAGGCTTTAAATATCCAGAGTAGCTCAGTAGGAAATCAACAAAATCTGACCAATGCCATCCGCTTAAAATGGCGGAATTTCTGGCGGGTTTAGATCCAGGGATTCTCAATTTGTGACTGCGTTCGTGATGAATGTGAATTAATAATTTATTATCAACAGGTTGGTAAACTAGAGCTTGGCCTTCAACTGGACATCCTTGGCACGTTGCCACTCTTTCATAATTCTTCGCTGGATTTTTCCGGCGGCGCTTTTAGGGATTTCTTCGATGAATTCAATCCCGCCGCGTAGTTTCTTATGGTTGGAAACTTTGGAGTCCACGTAGGCGATTATCTCGTTCTTCAGCTCTTCGGTTCCGTCGACTCCTGGTGCCAACACAACATATGCCTTAGGGACCTCGGTAGCGCGCTGGGGGTCTTCTTTGGGAATCACGCCGGCATCCAGCACCGCAGGGTGTGTGATTAGGGTGGCTTCAAGCTCAGCCGGTGCCACCTGAAAACCTTTATATTTGATCAACTCCTTGATTCTATCGGTGATATAGAAGTTCCCATGATCATCCACTTTGGCGACATCCCCGGTGTGAAGGAACCCATCACTATCAATGGTCTCTTTGGTCGCCTCAGGGTTGTGAAGGTAGCCTATCATGACATTGGGGCCGCGTATCCACAACTCTCCTTCCTCGTTTGTACCCAGTTCCTTGCCGTCAGGACTAACAATCTTGGCTTCTTGGTTGGGCACCAGCATTCCAACGGATCCATGGACGAGGTTATGGGCGGGGCTCATGATAGACACCGGGGAAGTCTCGGTCATTCCATACCCTTGCCTGATGGCTGCATTGTTAATAGCGGCGGACAACGCTTTACTAAGATTTGTATCCAGTGGGGCGGCACCACAGGTGAAGTTTTGGATGGACGCGATGTCGAATTCCTTGACAATTGGGTGTTTTGCCAAGCCCAGTGCGATTGGAGGTACGATGATACCAGTGGTGACCTTGTATTTCTGAATCAAAGTCAGGAACTCGACAAAGTCGAACTTGGGCATAACAATCACTTTATCGCGTCGTTTCAATGGGGTGTGCATGATGCAGCTGAGCCCGTAGATGTGATAGAAAGGCAGTGCTCCGATAATGATCTCGTTATTTTTCCCGAATGCGACATCTCGCTGCTGCTGAATGTTGGAGACCACGTTTCTATGGGAAAGCAGCACACCCTTGGGGTTTCCTGAGGTCCCAGAGGAGTAACATATATAAGCAACCGTAGTGCTTAGCTTGCTTGGTTCAACCACCACTCGCTTGAAGTTTTTGTGGTCGGACATCACCTGGAAGATCGAAGGGATCGCCTTGTTGTCAGTGTTATCAAAAGTAACGATAGCGCTCCTCACTTTCGACAACTTCATGGCCTTTTCCACAACAGGAACCAGCGCAGAATATGTAACGATTATCCTTGGCTTCGTTTGTTTCAGTTGATAGCCAAACTCTTCAGGAGTGTAGCTTGGGTTGGCTGTGGTGACTGCCCCACCAGCGGCAAGGGTTCCAAAGCAGATGGTAGAATATTCAGCAGCATTTGGAGCGAAAATGCCGACGATGTCTCCCCGCTTAAACTTGTATTTCTTCGTGATCCCCGCTGCAAAGGCCAAGGAGTTGTTTTTGATGTCCGCGAAGGTGTATGCTTTGTCAGTGGAGCCATCCACGATGACAATGGTATCAGGCGAGTGATCACTGGGGAGGTCGAATATGTAGGTGAATATGTCTGCAGCAGGAATCTCTACCGCGGGGAGCGTTGATGTGTGAATCATTTTTAATGAGTAAGACTGACCAAAGCGAACGAAAGGGGAGATTGTATTTATAGTGATTCTCAGTGATCACGTATGGATTGCCAATTCAAATCGCTACGTGGTGGGATTAGAATAGTAGCAGGTGAGAACATACATCACCTGAGAACGAGGACATGAGTGGGACAGGTTCTCCTTTGAGCCTATCCTATTGGCCTGCACCGAGACATGATGTGTTACGACCATTCGATGTGGACCTCGTTATAATACGTCTTAGTAACCAGGATTTTCGCTAAGGGCTAGGGTTGCCCAATATCATATGTCAGGATGAAGAGGGAGGGATAAGGGCAAGGCTAAGGGTGGTTTGATAGCATGCATGAGCAGGATCTGAGCGAGAAGATCTTCGAATGCTGTGTAGCTGGGGCTATTTGTCAGTTCCCACAATTGGCTAACATCAATAAGCATAAACCTTGGTGCAACATCATCACAAACCAACCCCAAAACCATCGCAATCTTTCCGATTTGCATTATTTCCTTACCTCCATTGTTCTCTCCACTGCCGAGCATCACACTGACTGGGCTTGACATTTTCCAAGCTGGGGGAAGGGAGAGTTGCTTTGGTGTCACGTTGCTCGTAATAATGGCGGTGAAGATTGTTTGTACTGCTAATCAATCCATTATGAAGGAATACATGCCATATATACTGCGAATCGTTCCATTGTGAAGGTGTGTACACGACGTGAGCCCTAACAATGGATGAAGAGATTCGGAAGATTTCCTGGTTGGTTATATAGGCGCCAAGTGGCAGGGGCCAAGATTATTTACCGCAACCCCTTCATCTCAACCATGATCCCTGACATCGTTGCTTTGCTGCTGATGTTTCTTCCATTCGTGTTCGGCGATACTCAAGTGGTATCAAGGCCCGGGAAAAGCAGCATACGAGGAGGTGTTGCATCATACACGGGAGAGTTTCCATTTCTAGCCCATCTGTTTATACGTGGGACTGCGTCCTGTGGGGGCAGTGTCATCCACCATGAATGGATCCTTACTGCAGCCCATTGCCTGATAGATTTTCAGAACGGCGTGTTTCTACCGCCAAATCTACCGACTTTCCAACCGGAGCAGGTGAAAGTTGTAGTAGGGACATCCAACGGGGACTCGGCAAACGCGGTTGGAGTCAGCCAAGTGTTTGTTCATCCGAAGTATCAGCCTGAAACATATCTTGTAAGCCCATCATGTATCTGTTCTGGTCCGATGAGTGTACTGACCTTCCTATGGAATAGTACGACATAGCTGTGCTACGTTTAGACACGCCGTTGAGTTATAACGCCACGGTCCAACCGATCCAAGTGAACCCAAGCCCCATCCACAACTTCCAGACTTTTCTGGCTCTGGGCTGGGGTCAGACCGAATGGACAGAGTCCTCGGCAGTTCTCTTATCGGTCAACATCACCACCTCACCAACATTTCCTTGCCAGTCCATCATTCCAGATTTTGAGGACCACAACGGGGATTTCATCTGTACGGGGTTCACCCCAGGAAAGGATACTTGTGCAGGAGACTCGGGCGGCCCCTTGGTGCAACACCCCCTCACCGATCCCAAAGCAAAGGCCCCAAGCCTGTACGGGATCACAAGTTTCGGCGTAAGCATGTTACAACGGAAGAATGTCGAGTGCGGAAGCTTCGAGAGTCTGGGTTTCTATACCAGGGTTTCGACCCACCTGGAGTACCTTTTGGAGACCACGGGGATCCACCCGGAGGTATTGCTGGTGAACGGCACGGAACTGGCACTCACCTCTCGAACCAAGTCCAATCCTGTCAAGATCCAGAGTGGTGCTTGCTCCCTGGTCGTGGGGATAATTGGTTTAGGTTGGCTGGGGACAACCTTTTGGCTCGCATTTAATTAGTTCCTGCATAATTATTTCCTATTGATAAATAAATCAAGCCTGCTAGGCTTTACCACAGGCTTTACTACAGGCTTTACTCTCATTACCAGCAGTAATGCTACATGGTTGAAAGCCCGAAATAGACACCCCACCTTGGCTTGCATACCGCATAGGGCACCAGTTATATAAAGTCCCTCTAGAGCCTCCAGATACGCATCAAATGAGAGGACTCTGCTTCATCCCTTTGTTACTAGCTCTTACTCTCGATGTTGCGCTCGGGGGATGTACTGAAGGCCATATGATGTGTGACTCCGAGGATCCCGGTGTGTTCTACACTTGCACACGAGATGAATGGACCGAGAAAAGATGTGGTGCTGGAACCGTGTGTGTACTAGATGATGAAGGCGACCACATCATGTGTGACTTCTGAGTTTCCTGCTTGCTTTTTACCTTTGGTACCTGAGTTCCTTCCTTTAAGTAGAAATAGTTTTCGATGTCTATTATCGCTTTTAATATATTACGCATGAATCCATTACAACCAGTATATTCGTGTTTGGATAATAGATGCTTCGCGAGTATTATGTGCCTATTCTACCTCTAATGATTCTGCTCCACTAGACAGTGCGAGCTTGGGCTTCTTGCTGCTCAATCTGCAACACTTCGGCGATAGCCTCCAAGACCATTTTGATGTGTGCCTTGATCTTACTGGCCTCTGTGGTGTATTGATCAGCAACCCTAGTAGCAGATGGGTGAATGGCTAAGTGAGAGGATGTTTTTATGGTCGTAGCACTTACTTTTGAAGATTTCTTTCTTTCTTCTCTATAAAGTCCAAGGCTTCTGATAGTGTTAATTGGACATGAAAGCCGTAGCCAACATTAACGTAAATGTAGGTCGTGTCCGGGCTAGAAAAAGGAAGTATGAATAAAGAGTACAAGAGGCAAGGTCTGCAGAAGAGGAAATACATTTTTGCTTGGGCATAGAAATTGGAACCCAAGTCGACCATAGTCTTCATTTCCTTAACATTATTATCTTTCAGCGTCTCCACTTGGGATCTCAGCTTTAGGCTATGCGCGAAGGGGTGTCAAAAAGTCGAGCTTTTGGAAGGAAAAAAGGGAATATTTACTAGTCAGACATCTTGTCGTACACCTGATCCCGCAAATCAAGCGTGTCTTTGAGATCCACCTTGAGTCTTTCATTGACAAACTTCTCGTATCTCTCCAGGGTTTCTTGGATGGTTTCGGACATGTTGAAAGGGAGAACAGGTCGCCGATAAAAAAAACTGAGACCAAATGGTATGCAGTCACTTGTTCATAAATTGACAAAATAGACAGGATTTCTAGCAACTAGATTGCATAACATCCAGAAAGACACAAAATTTTGGGATTTCTTGCATAATATTTAAATGGCATCCGGCAGCCATCTGGCATGCAGATGCGACCGTCGAATCTCGCACGCCTTGACGACTAGAAACCCTCTCTCGCATGCTTCAAAACTCCTTGAATCAGGGCCAGGTGAAAGCCTCCACCCACCAAGATTCGGCGGACCAGGCATTCAAAAAGTTGATCGATTTGGATTCGAAGTTTCGCTCACAACGCCTAGGTACTCAGCTGCAGGCTATCTCGCTCTTTCCACAACTATTCGACGAGCATCCTTTCCCGGTTATCATCAACTCTGGAGTGCTGAAGCTGGCCGATTTTTTCAGAAATAGGTGGGATGGTTGGGTGTATGCTCGATGTTGCCCACATTGCTAATCTTTCGGCTGCCCATCCCTTGACGATAGCCACAACAGCGTCCGTTTCTTCATAGTGAAAGTGTTTAGAAAGAGCGAACACCACCACAAGAAAATCCTGAATGTGGTTGAGCTTATCCGACGGTTTCTCCCGGTGCTTCAGAGTAACGATCCAGTGGCACGCTCTCTCACTGTACGGTACGCATCGATTGTCAGGCAATTCAACAAGTCGCCAAGTTTCTCATGGACTTGGCATTTAGTGTTTTGGGCTCTATCCACTCCATTGCAAGCGAGCGCCTAGACGTGCAGCACGGGTAAAGTATGCTGGACGCGTTCAAAGAAGAATCCTGTTCGTTGCTAACGGCGGATATCCAACAGGATACTGGAGTGTTTAAATTCCGAGGATCGCATGGAATTGGAGGCGGCAATCTTTGCCTCGGATCGATTTTGCGCGGTCTCGAAAACCTTCCCGAAATTAGTGAGCAACAAGCTGGCCATTCTTCTGCAAGGTAGGTCAGGGCGGACGCAATGCCGGTATCAATCTTAACGACCATCTCGTCCCCCAACAGACTCAAGAAAGCCGCTCAACATCAAGATTCACATTTTACGCGTGCTCCGGCACATGCACCATAGCAACGATCTTGTGATTCAAGTTAGTAGTGCGGCAATCGTTAGGCTTATAGTTCATATCATCTTACAACACGCTGCAACACCAGACAAGGAGCACATGCGAAGCCATGCTAAACCAGCACACTGAGCCTAAGCTGATATCGGTTCTGTTGCAAACATTGTCCAACCTTGCCATCAAGGCCCCTCTTTATCTGGAGGCTCACGTAAGTAGAGATCTAGACGAGTAGCGCAGTGAGTTTCGCTTACAGTATGAGTTAAGGTGGACATGCTCTTTGATTACGTGACCAACAATCCGCGAAGAATCCTCAAACGCTATGCGTTGCACGAGATCATCCATTTGATGAAAAACAACTGGAGACCCACACGCCAGCACATTGAGGTGGGGTTTCGGCTGAGTAGTCGTCAAATGCGCCACATTAACTCGGTGTTTGTAGAGACTGGTCGACCTAGCAAGGAACACCGATGATGAGCATCTTCAGAAGACCTATCTCACCATCTTCCAGATCGAGTCGACCGAGAGCCGCTACGCCATCGTACCCGAGTCCATCTCTTTGATGAGAAGCTTCGTGGGGACCTTTCTTGATCACCGCAGCGACGAGTTAAGGCTTCGTGCTGCCCAGATCATTTCGGTCCTGGTGGCGAAGGAGCCCAGCAACCACCCAAGTATGGAGACCGACGAGGGTATGTACGCACCGCAGCCTTTAGAAGAATCCCAGCTTTTCGATAACACCTCGGCAGATCACACACTCATTTCCAAGGCCATCACCTCGCTATGCGCGCTCCTTAGAGAGTTCTCACAAGCAGAAGATGAAAGTACAAGATCGGTCAGTGTTATAGCAATGTGATGTCAGCCACGAGGCCTACTCATCCATTACAGACCAAAAAGATTCAGATGCTATTCAAGTGTTTGTCCGATCTAATCCAATCGAAGCCGGAATTTGTCGAGAAGGTCATTGACACGCTAGTCAATGTGATCCCTGAAGCCAATGGTACGAACCAGACCAGCCTTTCTTTTCTTCGTGTACTCAATCGATCATCAATTGCCAACAGAGAACCTGCTAAGACTCTGCCAAGGCAGCCTTAGTACGCTTGCTGCGAACTTCCCTCAAAACATCCTCAATCGATATGATCAGATCTTCTCTCTGTTGGAAGCCTCCTCCCAAGTGCGTGAATGTCCACACAAGTTCGTAAGTGATCATCGTTCACCTGTTTCTGCTTCGGCGCCCCATTGATTTTGCCTCTTCGAAGTTGCTTTTGTCGAAGACTCTGATCCAGGCCGGGGGCGGAGTAGATTACAATCTTATCACCGCCCAGCTACCCACCTTTGTTCACATGTGCATCAACTACGAGAAGGAATCTCCCAATCACCCGGAGATATCATGGGTTCTCTACCTGATAGCAAAAGAAGCGGCCAAAAACGGATCCTTCGAAGGGGTCTCTGAACTCTGTCAGTTTCTTGTTTCAAAGGTATGTCGCGGAAGTCTTTCAGTATCCCAGCTGCCCTTCTAAAGAGTTCTCCAAGGTTGAGAGCGAAAGCTCGCGACTATGGCTTGAGTCACTATATTACATCGCTACGGCTGAATGTAAATGCCATGCTATCCAAGAACGCTCCGACCTACCGGAGATGTTGAATTGGCTGTACAAAAGCCAGTCCAACTTGAAGGTATTGACTGTTCCAATGCTTACGATGGCTATTGCAGCGGCTAAGGGACCTTTACAAAGGCTTTGAATTCCATCGACAACACACATAGCTTCCAAATGTGGGTCATCCATGTCCGGCTTACCTTCTTGGAGTGGGCGGAAGACATCATGGTGTATCTGGAGCTTCTGCAGCAGAACCCTGACGACCCACTGTACAAACGAAACGTAAGGCGATTTTCATTGATGCCACTCGCAGCTACCGGACTAAACATCTATCCCTGCCAGCTTGTCCAAATGGCCGCGACAATGAAGCAGTTGTCGCATTCCTATCAGTTCTTAGCGCATTGCTTTTTCGATATTGATTCGGAAAGCCTCTCTATCTTAGAATTATATCCTTTTCTATCTGGCTTTAGTCCTCCATTCACCACCCGTACCTCTTTGAACCCTTAACAAGCTGATGGCTTACGTATTGCATATGCTGTGCTATCCTGTCCCTCTGCCTTAGCAAACTGACTGGGAACTCGAGGTATCTCGCGGTGATTTCAATGGCGAGTGCCGTCTACTAACGATGCGCTTGTAGAGATATCGAACTAGAGGCGCGGTTAATCCCTTTGATTAATCAGATTCGACAGCCTGAAAGAGTGGAGACTCAGTTCTTCTCAGCAAAGCACCTGTTCAAATCTTGCGTTCAAGCACTATCCAAGTCCCACCCTAACCTTATAGAGAGCGGGGGAGACGACGAACTTGTAAGCAATGGCAATCTCATCTGCAATGGATAGCATCTGATGCACTCGATAGGACACCAAAACCACCCTCGAATGCCTGTTGGTGCTGCTGAACACGCCCATGCCATTGCCGGCATATTTCTTTAGAAGCAAGAGTCTAATCGAGATTCAGGTAGAGGTTCCTAACCAAGCAGGCCTGGTGGCGCTTATGCTGATGGATTTCCTAGATGAGCACGACGCCGTCGTTGAACTCCAACGACCCGTACATGATCAAAAAGGGCAACATGTTGATACTGGATATCGAAGGCTTCACGAACGTCGAGAAGGGACTAGGTTTGGCGGCAATCAGTAGCAACATCAGTGTAGTGCGTTACCGAACTGACCCCCCATTGATCGATGCAGAGGAGAGATTGAACCGCACCGTTAGCAGCATACTGATCACCGTGTTCACCTCACAGCAGGAGATTGATTTTGGCAAAGATCACTTCGAGCAGAAAATGGCGATGTCCTTGCAAGCCACGGCATGCAATGATTCCGATGTATGTAGCATGCACCACTTTCATTCCTTGTTGCCAGACTAATGCCATCCATGCAGAGCAAGCCTAGCCAGAAAGGTGGGCATTCACGTATGATGCACCATGTCCAGGTTTCAGGGTCCTATTTCACTTGTAGCACGGCAATCCCCGTTCCCAGTTTGGAAAGCGGAAAGAGCATCTTTTACGTGAACATCCAGTGCGCCATCACAGACAAACATGGTGAGAGCTGGTACACCGGGCCTGATCTGTCCTACCCCGTGAAGGTGATATAGCAATAGAAACCTACCCCGCGAAGGTGATATAGCAACAGAAACAAATAAACCAAGATAATCACGGCATTTGTTAGGCAAGACAATAAGCACACCTACAATGTCAACATAACAAAGCACAACTCCAGCGCTTAAATTGATTGATCGGTCAAACAAAACCACAATGCAACGGGAAACATCCTGTGGAGGAAGTTAAAATCCATGATTGTCTTGTCGCCTGATTTCGTCCACCAGGTCGATTATCCCTCTGGGACACTATATAATGTCGGCCTCGCCTTCTCCACCACACATCCCTTGTACATAACCACCTTAATCCTAACCGCGACCAATTCCGTTAATCCTTGACAATGATCGAATCCAACTCCTTCGCGCAAACCGTGATTGGGAAGTACTTTCGTGGTGGCAGTCTCAAAGGCGAGAAGGACCACGAGAAGCCTAGATCCCGGATCCGGATCTCGTTCAGCCGGGCCATCAGCCGGACAAGTAGCAGCAGCAGCAGCAGCAGCACCAGCACCGTCCCTGACTTCGATCTGGACGAGCAATTGCTCACCCATCTGATCAACATCTTAAACAAGACCATTAACCACCTCTTCGAATGTGGAGATGATTCAGTTGTGGCTCCTTACAACGCACCCAAATATCTGCCCAAGCTGGACGATTTCATTGGTAGAGTGTATCGGAGGGGAAATCTCCCTCTGGTGAACCTGCTTACAGCACTCCTTTACCTGATTCGCCTCAAGGAGCTCCGACCCACCTGCAAAGGTGGCTACGGGTCGGGGCACCGACTATTTCTGGCTTCATTGGTACTGGCCAACAAGTATCTACAGGACGGTGCCTATCACAATAAGACATGGTACAAGGTGATTGAGGGGGTGTATTCCTTGAACGAGATCAATCAGATGGAGCGCGAGCTGCTGGGCCTGCTGGGCTACAAGCTGTGTGTCACGAAGGCTGATTGGCTAGAGTTCGTTAGAATCATGGACGGCAAGGTAACGAGGAGTTGGGCCAGGCGTGGGATCCCCCAGGCACCTGGCTTCCTAGTCGACAAGGTGACCAAAGGAATCGATGGTCCGATGCAAAGTCGCGGATTCTCCTCATCCACCGCCACTTGCTAGTATATACATGTAGACATTCATCTCATCCACCGCATTTTAGATGTACATTAACGGCTTCCTTGTAAAATAAATGTCTTTATTAATTCTAATGAGCCGTCCCGCTCAGACGATTGCCTTGGATACAGGATATTGATCAACATCTTCTAGCGTCGAGTGTGTCGGGGAGCCCAGTTGGTGCACGAACGCCTCGAACTCCTCGCTCAGCTTGGTCACCTTGGGCAGGTTCTCTGGGCACTCGTCCTCCCGATACAGATGGATATAGGTGTCCGTGCCGTAGCCTTCCATGGACAGCACCGACAAATCGCCGCCGAAATCTACATGAGAAACGGGTGAGTAGGGGTTGTCATTAGATATCAATCAAGGTCTCTTTACATCTGGCCGTGAGCCTGGCAAATGGCAATCCGTGGCCGAAGCCGTAGAGTGGTAGCTCCATGTAGTGGGACACGTCCTCGCTCAGCTGAATCTCCGGAGAGGCGTTAGTCGAGGAACACACGTAGCTCCAGATCTTCGGGATCTCGGAGGTTGGGATGCCACCGCCTTGGTCAGACACCTTGAACGCAACGTCCTCCTCGCCATCGGCCATGATCAGCTTCACTGATGGCAAGGTCTCGTTTTTCTGGCGGTGGAAGTCGTAGGTGGCTTTTAGGGAGTTTTTAAGGACCTCGAAGATCGTCCGATGCAGGTTCTCCTCCACGTAGAGCGTGTGGATTCGCTTGTTCTTCGACGAGATCTTGATCTCTGGCGCGGGATACGCGTAGTGCTTCTCGAAAATGTACTTGGCATCTCTCGCGGCTTTCTCCGCCACTGCGAGCGGCGACACTCGTTGTACCAAGTTCCGTCCCTCGTCGTGCAAGCTCAGGTGCTCCCCTAGATCGAAGTGGTTCGCCTTAGCCAACGTGTTCCAACGCAGGTGGTGGGGGGGGGAGAAAACTTACCTATCAGTAGTCGGGTGCCCAGGTTCATGGTGTAGAACTGGTCGAAAAAGTTCTGGAACTCCTCGCCACAGAAGTCGGTGGTCCGTTTCCCGGTCGTCGCCAGCAGCTCTTTGAACCCCTGGCCAACGGAGAGGATGTTGTTACGATGCCTCTTCAGCAGGATCCGGAGGTTCGCCGTGAATTCCTCCTCCTGCTTCACCGTGTTGGGCTTCGACATCTGCGTCAATACACTGCTCCAGCGTTAGCAGCGACCCAAATCAATCCCCGGGGCGTGCCTACCTGATATCTTCCAGGATCCGGTTGCTGATCCTTCTGAATGAGGGTAGCGCACCCATACCACACGGCATCTCCGAGTTGATCATCTTGACGCTCTGGCTCAAACGAATGGGGAGCTCCGAATGAAGGAACTGGGCGGGGATCAGCAGGGCCTTTCTATCCTTATGCTCCAGTACATGCCTAAAGTGAGTGGAGGGTGGGTGAGTCGCACGAAGCTAACCATCCTTTCTGGGGTGAACCTACTTTCCGATTGTGAAGATCTGCTTGAGCTGTTACGCGTGGAGATATAGGTTAGCACTCGAGTTGGCTGAGCCCACGCTTACGAGAAAACCCTTACCGATAGCGGAGTGGCTTTGCTGCACGCCAACTTCAAGATCACGTCTTTGGGTAGAGCTTTTAGGCTTGGTGTAGGGATCATGGCGTCTAGGTGTCGGTGGGCGTCCGAGGGTGTATGTGTGTGTTTTGTGGGCGGTTAGGTAGGGTAGGTGTTGGGGTTATTGGGCCAGTAGAAGTAGGCAATCGATTACTTGGCAGAAAGTGGGTCAGCTGTCCATGAAACTGAACAGAAGGCGAGTATGGCGGATACGTAGCGGGGCGGAAAGGGTTCTTTACGTGACTTGGCTCGGAATTGCCTTGTTGTGGGACTGCGATTTGTTGGTGTAAGAGAGGGTGGGATGGGGTGTGGGTGCAGATGTCTGAATCACTTATATAGACGGGGTGTCGATCATTAAACACGCGAAGATCAAGCAGATTCTGATGATATAATTGGGCATATACCAGGCCCACCATGTGCTCGTTTATTACTCGAAATTCGCCCCACATCAACCGGAGAAATGTACCATGCTGGGTGAAACAGTAGCATAAATGAAAGGGAAACTTCTAGGGTTAGGGCTGGGGGAAATGCCCAGGGTGAGGGAGCCATGGTCAGGGTCAGGGTCAGGGACAGAGCGGTGTGTTGAGTGTAGGGTTTATAGGGTTAGAGTGCACTTGAAACAGTGAATGTCTTGCAGTTTGCGTCATGATTCGGTCACCGTATACGCACCATTGGTTAAGGAGAAATAAGCAATAAGTAAGCAAAGTTTCATCTGGCATATCCGTCAGGTATGCAAACACCAATAGTCCCAGCTACCTGGGCATGAAGGCTAAGAATACAATGAGCCCGTAAGGCACAACGTTCTGCTACGAGTCCCTTCTATTTTCGGTTTGATTGGCCTCTCTCCGGCTGCTTTGTTACATAATCACATGGGCCATGATTCATTTGGCAGCAACCCTTGGCTAACCGAAGCGTGTGCTCGAGAGGTTCCTAATATGTGATAACTGGTGCACATGGAGACTAAAGGCAATTTATCTCCGATCACATTGCCACTAAATGAATTAATCTACCGAGCGTCCTCGATTCGAGGAGATGCCATTTATTCCATAAGAGATACACGTGTGGGAAAGAAGGAATTTACAACCGAGAAAGACCGAGGGGTGTGAGAGGGTGGCGATGGGTAGAGGGGGATAGTTGAGAGGGGGGGGGTAAATGATGGAATTCTACGTATGTCTATCAACAACGGCCCTTACTCTTTCGGTGTAGCGTCTACCGTAGCCTCTGCTGCAGTCTCTGCTGTAGCCTCTACCGGCTTATCTTTCAAGTGTTGACTAAGAAGCTTGTTCATGGTGAACATATGGACTCTGTCCGTTTCAAAGACTTCCTTCAGTTTCTCGTCACAAGCGATATAGCGCTTATCCTGTGGATCCTGTAGGTCTCTTTCTTTGATGTACTGCCATATCCGTTTGGTGACTTCAGGTCGAGGTAACTAGGGGAGAAAAATGGGGGGGAAGGGAGATGTCAGCGCTAGTTCGTTCGACACGCAGTATGAAGCAAATACCTCTTCAGCACCCACGATTTCGGCCAGCAAAGGGGAAAGAAGGTATGGTTTGTTGAAACCACTGTTGGGGTTGGCTGCACGAGGTTTCTTCTCTTTCTCCTCCGGGTCAGCTTTCTTCGTGCGTTTTTTGGTGGGGGTCTTACGAGGCTTCTTTTTAGGAGTGTCCTCCACCTCGGAGAGGGATTCATCTCCACTGCTCTTCTTGACGCGTTTTTTGGGGGTTCCGGTGGAGAGTTCCTCCTCCTCAACATCCTCCTCTTGCAGTGCGTCGAAACATTTCAAAATCAGCTTGTCGATCTCCTGTTTACGCTCCTTCAAGCTGATCCCGTGACGCTCTTCAAGAGCAGTACGAACCTTTTTGGCACTTACTGTGTTGATGTCCGACTGGGCGAGGATCTCTACCGACAAAGGGGAACAACAGAGGTTAGCACTGGCAAACACGAGGGTGCCAGCGTAGGGAAGGTACCTTTAATTTCTGCTTCGAATTCAGCCATCTGTTACTGGTGGGGGGGGCCTGACACGCTATGAAAACCGACCGACTTGGCGAAGTATTGAGACACCCGGGATGAAAGAAAACGGGTGGTCCAAAATACGGGAAAAAGGATGGGTTACGTGAAGGATCAAGATCCAGGAAAAAAGTCTGGCTGATAGATCATCGGACAAAATTTCGATGGTGTGCGTGTGTGTTTGTTTATTCTCCAAAAGTCCTACCAGGGATCTGGTTTAGATTTAATCCAACTTTGTCAACTGGTTTAATTCGGCCTGGTGGTGGTGGTGGTGATGATGATGATTTGGTGCCAAGAAAGTTCCGGCTGTATTAATGTTGGGTCGAATGAGAGCCAGCTGATAAAATATGTAGGTGCCTCGTGAATGTGTTGCATGCAACATGGTCTCAATTTATTATTCTGGTTCTATATACATGATGATACACATTACATTATTACTAATTACATTAACCTAAACTAACTAAAGGGCCCTGTGATATGGATGAGGCACGTGGAACGGTAGAGACTGATAAGACTGTGTGTACGCTCTCAATGGGTTTTCCAATTTGGGACCTGGTGCACTGGAGAGGGACTGGGTATTAGTAATCTGATGGTACTTCTTGTCGGGATCAATCACATACCAGAATTGCAATGCTTTGTCCAGGCTGTGCTTCTTTTGATGCTTGAGTAAAGCCACGCGTCTGGTGTAGCTCTTACCACAATGTTGGTGCATGCATACGTATGGCCGTTCGCCAGTGTGGGTCCTTCTGTGGCGGGCGAAAGACGAGCTATCGCTGAACATCTTCCCACATCCTGGGTACATGCAGTGGTGTGGCTTCTCTCCGGTGTGTGTGCGGATATGAACACGAAGGGCCGAACGCTGCACAAACCCTTTCCCGCAGGTCTCGCACCTATAGGGCCGTTCCCCAGTGTGGACCCGGATGTGCCTGACCATATCCGAGTTTCTTGCGAACTCTTTGCCACATCGCTCCCAGGTGCACACCAACTGCCCCTCATCCCCATTGGAGCTCGTCTCAGATTCGGAGGAATCGTCGCGGAGACGCTTGATTGGCTCGTGGTGTTCAATGTTGAGAATGTAACGAAGATCCATAGTTTGCAGTTAGTTCGCAAGTTGTGAGAGTAGGTTGGCTAAGAAAAAACTGATTGAAATAAAACTAAACTTGTGAGTGAACGAGATGGTCTGAGGATGATGATGGCCCATCCGTTCTTATACTGTGGAGTGAACGGAGGCTCATCCGCGTACACAGTAGTCGGGTACATGGAGAGCAGTCTTATCATCGATGATTACTAGGGCAATTTCACGATCTGAGTGCACACCGATGTGGCCCAGTCTGAGGGATATCAAACCTGCATTTCCTACCTCAAGTAGCCATGTACCCCATGCGTTGTGAATTTCCAGGTCTCATGGCCGTTTCTCAGATCAATCTTTACTCGTTGGATTTGGTTAGGTGCGACCGATCAGATGACCGCTCGATCGAAGCGGTTTTTGTGTGCCAACACGCTAGCCCCTGGATAATCTCGTGTCTAAATCGCCGATACTCGTGAATGGGGCTGACCATCGTTCAATATGAAACCACATCATAGATATACGCTGTGCGTCGCATGGGTTGGAAATTAGGTTTAATACTTGATGTGTATTTGTCCATTGCCATTCTATCCAACAATGGAATGGGCTGATGACAGATAAACTGGTGATTTGTACATGCCTAGCTACTATATCTACACACATTTTCATGGAGTCTGAATCTACCGGCACTCATGGTACAGGCCATGGGATTTCTGGTATCTACGTGGTTCGGTTGCCTCAAAGAGGTTGATCGATATTGGTGCATCCAGGCTGTGCTTCTTTTGATGCTTGAGTAAAGCCACGCGTCTGGTGTAGCTCTTGCCACAGTGTTGGTGCATGCATACGTATGGCCGTTCGCCAGTGTGGGTTCTTCTGTGGCGGGCGAAAGACGAGCTATCGCTGAACATCTTCCCACATCCTGGGTACATGCAGTGGTGTGGCTTTTCTCCGGTGTGTGTGCGGATATGGACACGAAGGGCCGAGCGCTGCACAAACCCTTTCCCGCAGGTCTCGCACCTGTAGGGCCGTTCCCCAGTGTGGACCCGGATGTGCCTGAGCATATCCGAGTTTCTTGCGAACTCTTTGCCACATCGCTCCCAGGTGCACACCAACTGTCCCTCATCCCCATTGGAGCCCGTCTCAGATTCGGAGGAATCGTCGCGGAGACGCTTGATTGGCTCGTGGTGTTCGATGTTCAGAATAAAGCGAAGATCCATGGCTCGGTGATTACGAATTGGATACTGGGCGGGTGGCCTTAGCTAGTATTTACAAGTGTGGCTCTTTCTTTGGTGGTCTTTGCTTAATTATCGCAAGTAATATATGGCTTTGAATAAGCGGCGTGGTCTGATTTGGTCAGGAATGAACTGGGCAAGCTGCGATGAATGGGGTCAAATGAGGACCATGCTGCTCTTATAGTGGGAAAAAGAGTGGTCCATACGCATCATTCAGTCTGTGGAGGAGTACATACGAAGCTCGCTGGGTATCGGAAATTCCTTAGGGCATCACTCGATCTGAGCATCAATAAGTATCAGAGGGATTTCGGCTGATTAATCCAAGTTATTTCCAGTTTCCTCGTATCCCATAGTTAAGCGAGCCCACACCCGGAATGACCATCTCCCCCTTGGTGTACCGACACATATACGAATATACATCGCCGTGGGATCTGAGAAACATGGGCGTTCCACATTCTAGGGGTCAAGATCTCTCGAAGTCAATGCCCCTAACGCACGGCCAAACGGATTCCCAGAATAGAGTAACGCGGGGATGTGGGATTTGCTCCATTGGATGTGCAGAGGCAGGCCAGGAATCTTCATCGATGTTAAGGTTTTCTCGATGCTCAGTCGAGTTAACCTGTGAGTGTGCAAGTGGCTATGTAGGCACGCCTCCTTGCTACCGCTCTCTTGGTGGACCGATAAGCTGACCCCGTCCCAGTATCGTGCTACACTGACAACTGGATCTTGGATTTGCGATCAGGAAATTGATTAAGTGCGTGGCTAGGAACTGAGGACGCTAGACCCAGGAAGTGAACAAAACGATCGGCCATAAGGCTTATTTTCCCCGATCTTTACGTGTGGACTGAAAGCAATCTAAACTAATCAGATCTGGACTGACTCCACTGCATAGATGAGCAATAGCCTTAGCTTAGCATAGCAATTCGTGCCACACCCCCACTCCTTAATCCTGGAATAGTCGGGGCCTGAGAGCGGTTGATCCATTCATTAGGTGCTAGGGAGGTTACCTAGTTTCGGCATCCAATTGGTGATCTGTGGTGGGAACTGGATAAGTGGATTCCACCCTTTCCTGATTATCATCGAAACACATTGACGAGGGAGAGGGTATTCTTGCTGGCACGTGCGATGTTGCTTTGTTACCATGGCTGCCCATTCCGAATCCGCTCATCCTGGAATAAAAGATTCCGTCTCGGTCTCAGGTCGAAAGCTTTGACCACGCCTGGGTTCGCTCACATTTCATACTGCCTTGGTGCTCATTCATCTAACACGCTCATGCTCACGCTCACACAAGCCTAGCCAAATGTATCTTTCCCAATATGGGCCCGTCCAATCCACCTCTTGCGGTTCAATGATAACATTCGATGACAAGTCCTGGGGCTCTATCTGAATCCCCTTCCTTAGCATAATGTCTCTCAAAGACATCATGTTCACGGAGCATTTCAATTGTCAACCGAGCAGCCATTTATGGCAATGGTTAGGTCAGACGACCATTCTGGTGTAAATTGGCGCGTCCACCTATCTCAGATGTTGAGCGGTGCATACCGCATACCGCATACTACATGCCGTACACCACATACCACATACCACATACCACATACACATACACATACACATACCACATACCACATACCACAATACGCTACGATACGCAGAAATTGCCATTTCAACACCAATTACCCCTGATTGTGAGGGCCGTTCTAAATTGGGATGCAGCCAAAGTTGGATTGTTCAAGAGACCAGGATGGCTTAGAGAATCCCCTATTATCGATTGCGAAACGGAGGGTTCTCCTGAGCCCGATCAACCGCAATCCGCCCACTTCCCCATTGTTTCCCAGACAAATGTTGTCAGCATATTGGCCGTTTCTCGGGAAGTGGTCAGGGTGAGGTGGGTTTGATGGAGGTGAGACCGTGGGTTAGGGTTGACCGTGATGGGGCGTTGTTAGCTGGGTCGGTTCAGGGTCCGTGTTTGTCCATCTCGTCTTCGCACTTGTACCACCGCCAGTTTTCGCGTGGATAGCCACCTTTATCTTTGTCGCCCCAAAGCCTTCCGTCGTTTCTCTACCCTCCCCACGGTTAATTTATACCTCGAACCACGATGCAACTGCGACTACTGCTTACTTGTTTCTCCATACTCCTTTACCACGTCACTCGAACTCTCTCCCAAGCTGCCGTCCCCAAGCGAAATATCACGGTAGGCCCAGCGGATGGTAAGGACCTCAGACTACAACTCGCCTGCATCCCAACCCGACGCTAACCCATTCACTCCCTCGCCAGTCAGCCAGCTGACCGCCCCGTGTGGCCCCAGTATCTACTGCCTGCCCAAGCAAGGGGACCGGTGGCTGGCGAATAACGAGTACTTCATCAGGTGGTGGAACAAGTACCCCACGTTGTTAGCCAACGGTTTGGTGACCATCAAGTTGTACGAGGCCACCACCCCTCCCAACCTGGTCAAAGAGTGGCCCAGCATCACCAACGATCAAGGGTTCTTCACGGTGAAGAATTACCCCCCGCAATACCCCATCTTCCCTCCGGACCCATCCCGGGCGAACACCACCGTCGTGCGTACCTGCTACCTGGTCATCTTCGCCACCGGTTCCGACGAGAGTATTGCTGGTCAGAGTGACCCCTTCTTTGTGGACGGTAAGTCGGTTTCCTCCCCTCTCCTCCCTCTCCTCCACCATCCCCGTATTCACCAGATGCCCAGATTACAACCCACCCATCTCGCAGCCTAGCCGGACCCCACTGAGCGCCCCGATAGGCACCAACGGACCAACCAGTTCCAAGGCGGTTCCAACCCCCGCGGGGCAAGGGGACTCCGCCAACTCGAGCATCTCGGTCGGGGCCATCGTGGGGATCACCGTGGGGGCGGTCTCGTTGATCTCCCTGGTGGCCATCCTCCTCTTGATCCATCGCCGACGAAGAGAAAGGTGCCCGATGAGGATGACGGAGACGAAAGGCCCCCGGTCCGAGCCGCCCCTTCCCACCGATCGATTCAACTCCCGACCCGTCACCACGGCCACCCTGCTGAGCGAGAGCTCTGAGAATTCCATCACCCCCTTGACCGGCTCCTCATCCACCAACCGACGCAGCTCCCTACGACTCACCGTGAAGGACGCCCAGCAGCTGGCCCACACCTACCGCGCCATGCTCAGCAACAACAGCCTGAACGGGGAGGAGCCGCCTCAAACCAACCCCCGAAGTCTCTACAGCGACGAGCTGCTGCGACGGGAGCTGGCCGCCGAGGGGAGGGGCGTGAAACACGTCACCACCTCTCCGGCCATCGTGGTGGTGAGCAACGAGGAGATGAGCCGGAATAGCATGACAGTGGACCCATACGGGCATTCCGAGTGACTTCGATCCCCTTCCGGCACCCGCCCCCCGCCCCCGCACCCATTCCCATCCCAATACCTTGATAATCATTTGGCCGGCCTGAGTCGACCCTCATCTTCACCCAGTCCTCCCCCACCCCACTTCGTACCGCATCTTGTTGCTCTAGCCCGCCGCTCGTCCTCATATCAGTAATACAGCCATCCAGCTCCAGCTCCAGCTCCAGCCCATTCTACCCCCCCTCCCCGCCCCCGCCACCATGTGTAATATAATCACCGTCCATTCCCTACCCAACCGCCAATCCCAATAAATCCCGTGTAAAAAGTGAGCCCGAGGAGGGTGGAGGTCGACGGTAAATGGATGCCATGGAGTGCCCGTTCCCAGTGGGTGGTTTGTTTACGGGCCAGGGAGAGCGTTGGAGTAATGGATCACCGGAGGGCCAAGGAACACGGTTCTTTGGGGCCTTCAGCCGCGATCAGGTGGAATCCAGGATGGGCGACCGTACACCTCAAGAATGCCCCTTCCTCCCTTCCCCTTCCCTGCCCCAAGTGCGTTTATTTTCTCCCATATAGGCAAGCAACACACCCACTGGCCATCTCCGATGTCACCCAGAAGGCTCCCTTCGTGCCGATCAGCCGATCTTGGTACTGACCCCAGTGCAGAGTATCCGTGGAACACTTTCAAGCCGGACCCCAGCAAAACTCCCCAACGGTCACGGCCGGAGTGCCAGACAACGCTTGTCAAGTTTCGGACCCGGATGAGATGTATACTTTTCCGGGGGAGGAGGCGGGATTTGGGTGGCATACCATGTACTACTGGTGCACTGTGATAAATGGTTGTTTTCATGGCAGTGTCCACACTGGCCCACCTGTTCACCAATACCCTCCCCATGCATGGGTCCATGTTTTGATTCTGTATGATGATGCTTCATTCAGGCATCAGCAGCCCCGCTCAAGTATCCCTATGTACACCAAACCACTGCAAGATGGCCTATTCAAACCTCAGTTCTGCAGGTAGATCATTCCCACTTAATAGGCAATATAGGACCAGGTTGTAAGCACACCAGGCACTCACCCACTCACCATGGACTGGTTTGGGGAATCTGGGCCTTCAGATGGATCCTGCTGGTATGCCAACTTCCACTTGAAGTTTCTTGTGTCAATCATGAATATGCAATTCTGGAAGGATCAAAGTTTTTGGGCAATTGCTCATACAGTGAATGTAATGCAAAGTTAATATTCTGCGGGTGCTCAAATCAAACATTCACACAGCACCTGCGACAGTATCACATGATCTGTTGGGTTTTATAAAAAGTGATGTGTAATCAAAGTTCCCATGGTATTCTCAACAACACTGAGTCAATGTTTTTCCTATTATACTATATTGGTATCAAATCCCTAAATTTTGCTCCAAATGAGATGTAAACTAGAGCATGTACTGGTCACTGAGTGCTCTACCTAGTGCAATGTTACTGCCTAGTTCAAGTGCCCAGATCTTGAGCTTTGTGCTGCAAGCTCTGAAGTGTGGAACTTCCTTTTTGATCCCAACAGTAGCAAGAGGAAGAATGTAGAAACAACTGCAATACTTCTCTTGAGATTCTGAGCTGAGAGGATACCTCCTGTAGATATGGATGCAACAACTCTTATAAGGGTCACAACATTTACCTATTTACCCTAGGCTTATTGAACCAATAGCACCAGCACCAGAACTATCAACATTGTGCTCTTTAACATGAGTTTCTTTACTTGGTCAGACTTTTGATATTCTGAAATCTTCTACTAATAGGACTTTTGAAAACACTAGCCTTGGTTAGCTAAACTAAACCCTGTTATATTATATAGAGCTTGTCAAAATTCTTCCTGTCAAATTCTCTTCTTTGGTAATGGATGGTGCTCCATTCCCAACATACCAGTTAGCCAATCAAGCTTACCAAAAGAAAGGTTGGGTTGCTCAGTTTTTGCTAAATATACTTCTGAGGCCCTGCTATTATGGATTGCGGCTTAATGTGTTGAGTGCTTTGCAAGAGGTAATGCTAGTGCATGTAGCCATAACAAGGATCCCCATCTTTAGCTCCATGCAGTCTACCAATTGTTTTTTTTGTTGTAAGTTCTGAAAATACACCTGATTACTCATCTAACTTGTTCACTTAGATCAGTCTACAGATCTTAGAGAACTCTGCCTAATACCATACTGGAATTATATGAATATTTCCACCATAGTATCAGATACTCAGAACATTAGAAGTGAATAAGATATCTAAGTAGCCCCAAGCTCTGCACACAAGTTTGTTTTGCCAGGACCCTTGTGAAAAATAATTGTCATCAACCTGTCAAAAGCTGTCACAAGATTTGCATCCCACAACAAAGAGGTATTGGGACCTTGAGAATACTGTGCAAAAAACTTGTTCTGTTGGATAGTGCCACATTGAGCCATATAGGCTCACTTGGCCTCTCTGGCACACTACAACATTATTTGGCACTCATGGCTCAATGTGACACTATCCAACAGAACAAGTCTAAAGACTACTAGAAAAGTTGCACCTCAGATTTCACAAAAAACTTGGTCAAAGATTTTCATCACAACAATATATATGTGGCTTTGATTGGCTTGCTGCCAATTCTCTCACTTGCTGATCCCAGACCCTCAATCACCACCTACATTTGTGTACATTAACTGGCTATTGATTCTTTTTCACACTCCTTACTTCCTGACTTGACCAATGCCCTTACTTTTCATGCATACCAATTGATGCATTTCTGTTGAATCTTCAGTTGTAACTTGATAGCCTGTTGTACTGACCTATACAAGTCCCCACAACCAACACTAACATTAAACCCTGCCTCACACTCAACAAGTACCTCCATTTAAATCCACTATTCAATAAGCACTTCTGCTGTAACACCCTTTTTGCATGACTTTGCCAGGGACCCCATGGCTTTATGTCATTTTTAATTCACTACCTCTCATGCATCCTGGTCTTCAGCTAGCACTGCAAGCTCTAGCATATCATCTGTCAGTCATTGCAATAAATCCTTGCAATATAAAAGTGCATTTTCTTGAGCACTGTTATTGGAGAAGTGTTCAACCTCTTGGTGTGCCTATTGACATTATGAAATTTTGCTGTAGAAAATGTGATAGCTGATTTCTTGACATTGATACCTTGTCTGTCAGTGGAACTGGACTCTGTCTACAATAGAAGATGCTGAGGCTGTGGTAGACAAATTGCCTTTCTTTGAAAACTCTTTCCTTCTATCAGTAACACTTCTACCTTATTGATTAGCAGTTGATCATTGCACCTGCCTTCAACAGTACATCTCAGACCTGCCCTCAAGGAGCTTTTCAGGGTAGTGCTCAAGACACACAGAGGCCTTTGGAGACACTTGGAGCACCTAGGAAGCTAGAGAAGCAGGAGCTTTTACCATAGTGACATATTGACAAAGACACCAGCAGTTTAGACACAGAGGTTATTGCACCCATCAGACACCTCACACACCTTGAGTTGTATAGTTTCTCCCAGGAGTACCTCTACACCACCACATATTTGGCACCCAATGTGGGGGCTTTGACTGAACTGCCCCTAGAAGACTTAAGAAAGAATAAATATCAAGACCATGGGTCTACCTTTACCAGGAATGCAAGGAACCCCTTTCTTTGATGGAGCTAGAGTTAAAGCTTTCATCAAGAGGTGGGAGCTTTTCTGCAGAGCCCACAAGCTATCTGAGACCATTATGGCTGAAGAGATGCCCCCTTACAGCACTGATAAGATCATGCTCTCATCATATAAAAAAATGATCTGCTGACAAATTGGACCCTCTTGAAGAGCTACTTGATTGATGAATATTAAGAGAGACAAGTTGACTACACACTTAAAGACTTGGAGAACTTTGCTCATAGCAAGTATAAGCTGCTACCATTGAAAGAATACTTGAGTGGCCTTGAGAAAATTGGAGAGCCACTGAAAGCCCAAGGAGTTATTACTGATCTCCCTTTATCTGCCCACCTTCTCAGAGCACTACCAGAAGACCTGGTGAGAAGGATTGAAAACAATCCTACTGTGAAAGCTATGAGTTCACTGCCTGCATTTCAGTTAGCTAAGCAGATTCTACTTTTGCCTGAAGAAACCTCACCAATCAGAAAGCTTCTTTCAAGCTCAGCACAAAACCTGTTGTAAGAGTCTTGGAGATATTGGAAGTGATTGGGAGAACAAGTGGATTATGTGGTTTTCACTTAATGTTTTACTGAATGTAAAAGTAATATTTACACTTTAGACTTATTCCATTGTGCCATTGACTATAGTGCCATAGAAAGCTGTATACTTTGTTATTAATCTGATATTTTAAGGTCATATGCATGTCAATTTTGATCTCAAATTGGCACTGTATGGCACCATCTGGCACTCTGAGGCATGATCAAGCACCATCTGGCATGCTATGGCACTATTGGGCACTCTGATCAGCTGGAATGATGGAACAAGTCTTTTTACCTGGTCTTGGCATTACAAGCACATAGAATAGGTTAAGGAAGGTCCCAAGAACATGTGTGCAAAGTTTGAGGCTGTTTGGAGAACTTTGAGAATTTTCATGTTCAGGGTACCTGGTATTTTGGTGAAAATATTCCAAGTAAATCCCAACAAGGAATTTGGTCAGTATTCTCTAGGATTTGATGGTAATAATCTAAGTGACTAAGTTAGGTGAATATTTAGGTGAAATTACAAATTTTTACAACACTCCCACTGAGCTAAATGCTCATAATGACCAGTCCTAAATTTGACATAAGATACTCAAACTTGTCTCTAGCTAATGGTTTGGAAAATATGTCTGCAATCATTTCATCTGTAGGACAGTAAGCTAAGCTAACTAAGTTATTCTCTATAGCTTCACATATGAAATGATATCTAATATCTATGTGCTTGGTTCTAGCTTGAAAAGTTGGATTTCTACCTAATTGTATACATCCTGGATTATCTTAAAATAAAGTAATAGGCATTTTTTGACATAGGCCTAAATCTGTAAAAAGTTTTGTTAGCCACATTGTTTCATTTGTAGCTTCACAGGCTGCCATATACTCTGCCTCTGTGGTGGAAAGTGCTATGGTTGGTTGCTCCTTTACAGTAAAGAAATGTGTATCCTGTGGTGGATCTTCTGTCTTCTAAATTTTGTCTCAATTGGCATCAGAGTATCCAACAAGATCCTGTTCTGAATCCTTATAAGTGTATCTTAAGCAGATATCAGCAGTTCCTTTTAGGTATCTAAAAATCTGCTTAACTGCTGCAATATGATCAGATCCATAGTTCTGATTATGTTGGCTGACAGCTCCCACTGGATATGAGATATCTGGACGTGTTTCAAGCATGATATATATCACACTGCTAATCACATACTGATAAGGAAAGTCAGGGCTTTCAGATGGCACCAAGCTTTCTTGATTTGGAAGAGTTTTGACCAATTTAAGGTTTGTCTCCATTGAGGTAGCTGCCAGTTTACAGTCTTCCATTTGGTACTTCTTTAGTATATCTTGAATATACTTGGATTGGCTTAGGGTAATAGTCTGGGTACTTCTGTCTATAGAGAACTTATTCCCCACATAGTAACTGAGTTCTCCTAGATTGGACATCTTGAACTCCTTAGATAGGTTGGATTTAGTCTCTTCCTATGTTTCTAGGTTATCAGTGGCTATAATAAGATCATCCACATATAGAGCTAATAGAGCTGGATTTGCTCTATCTGGCTTATAATATTTATTATGATCAGCATTTCTCCTTTTGAGACTCAAGGATTCCAAATAAGAATCTATATTGCAATTCCAGGCTTTTGGTGATTGTTTGAGACCATATAGTAACTTTTTAATCTTGCAGACCAGATGGGGGTTATATTGATCAACAAACCCATCAGGCTGGTCCATATACATGTCCTCATCAAGTTCTCCATTCAAAAAAGCAGTTTTACATCCATTTGGCAAATAAACAAGTTATAATTGACTGCAATAGCCAATATTAATCTGATGGAATTAAACTTGGCTACCGGTCCAAAGGTCTCAGTATAGTCAAGTCCTTTTGCTTGAGAGTATCCCTTGGCCACAAGTCTTGCTTTATATCTTTCAATTGTACCATCAGCCTTGCATTTTGTGTTGAAGATCCATCTGCATCCAATTAATTTTTGGTTGATTGGTAATTCAACTAAGTCCCAAGTTTGATTTTCCATCAGGGCCTGACATTCTTCAGTCATTGCAGATCTCCAAAACTTTGTCTGAGGGCTATTTAGGGACTCTTTTAGTGTCTGGGGCTCATCAATATGGACTGAATAGGCATATGCTAAGTTTGTACCCTCATTGATATAGTAATTTGGGCTATGCCTTGTCCAATTTGATCTCTGGGTATTTGATACTGGAATGATCACTTCTGGGATATTCCAGGGTACTGATTCTGGCTGCACCATGGTTGTAGAGTCCTCTGGAGAGGAAAAATTCTCATTGTTCTGCTCTGACTCAATTCTGACAATAGGTGGACTTGAGATCAAAAATCCGTCATCATCTGATGTCATTTTTTGTAAAAGTTTTGAATTTTCATCAAACGGCACATCCCTTGACTTGATTAGCTTCTTTGCTTTGGTATTGTAGAGTCTGTATGCTTTACTCTCATTGCAGTAGTCCAAAATATGCATTTTGCACTTTTTGGCTCAAATTTTGGCTGATTTTTGGGCAGTTTTTTGGCATATGCTGTACACCCAAATATTCTTAGATTTTCTGCACTTGGTCTGTATCCATACCATTCTTCAAATAGAGTAGAACCAGCAAGTATTCTGCTATAACTCCTATTTTTAAGATATACAGCAGTAACAACTGATTCCACCCAAAAATCATAGTATAATTTTTGATCATGGATCATAGATCTTGCCATATCAATTATTGATCTGTTAGCACACTCTGCTACTCCGTTTTACTGTGGGGAGTATGGTACATTGGTCTCTTGCTTTATCCTATGAATTTTGCAGAAGTGGATGAAGAGCTTTGAGGTATATTCTCCACCATTGTTAGAGTGTATTTTCTTGATTTTTTCACCAGTTGCTCTCTCCACCATGGCTTTAAGCTCCCTGAACTTAGACAGAGCTTCTTCCTTTCTCTCCATGAAGTAGACCCATGTGTATCTTGTATAATCATCAATAAAAGTGATTAAATACTTCATCTTGCCTAAGGTTAAAGTTTGCAAAGGTCCACACAGATCTGAGAGAATTAGATCTAATTTTTTCTTAGTTTTGATCTACACAGAGCTCCTGAACAGTTGTCTGGCTTGTTTCCCATATATGCAGGCTTCACAGTGCTCCAAATTAGCTGGGGGATCAATTTATACTCCAGAAATTAGCTGATCTTTGATCATTTTGCACAAATAAGCAAAATTGATGTGCCCAAATCTCCTGTGCCAAAGCATTGGTGGTTTTTCATTTAAGTTACTTATATTAGCTTCCAAAAAGGATGGAATATAAGTCAACTTGTACTGATTCTGGTCTCTGATACCCAAAGCAATATGGGCACAATTTTGATGAGTGATCTTGCATCCAGATTGTCAAAGATGAAACTGAGTCCTTCTACAGTGACCTTGCTTATAAATAGGAGGTTCTTGGCTATTTCTGGTACATAGTGTACTTCTTTAAAGGTCAGTGTATGGCTTCCTTCACTGCTTCTAAGAGTTACTTGGATAGTTCCTTCTCCCACTGCATCAAGTGTTCTTTTGTAACCCATGAAAACCTTCTTAATTGGAATTTCTTGATATTGGGTAAAAAGTTCTTTTTAGTGTGTAGAGTGTTGAGATGCTCCAGAGTCAATATACCACATCTGAGAATCCTTGTTTGTAGTCATATTTAGTGCAGATATGAATAGTCTATCTTCAGCTGTTGCAGCATTTCCATATTCAGGCTTTTTCTGCTGACTATCTTTTGTTTTGAAGCACCAGTCTGATGTGTGTCCTTTCCTTTTGCAGTAGCTGCAAGACAGGTTGCTGTTGCTTTTGTAGGGTCCTGGGTACCTCCTTTGTTGGTTATCATTGCTTATTAAAGCATTTTCTTCTTCCTTCTTATTGGCACTTGGTTTTCTTAATTCTTCATCTAGGAGCCTTCCATATACGTAATTTAAGGTCAAGCCTTCAGTTCTGGACTCTAGGGCTGATACAAGGCCCTGAAACTCATCTGTCAGGCTATTCAGGATGGTAACTATCACATCCTATCAGTGATTAGCATGCCCTCACATTCCATTTCATCTACCAGCAGGGTAATTCTGTTAATTTGATTTCTCATTTCTTCTCCTGGCTGCTTCTTTGTAGTAAGGAATTTTTGTCTCAGCTACATTTTCTTAGCAGCTGAACATGACTGGTTGGTGACTTCTAATGCCATCCAGGCATTCTTTGCAGTTTTTGCTCTTGAGCATTGAATTAGCAATTTGTCCTTAACATTAAAGCAAATACAGTTAAAGGCTCTTTGTTCTTTCTTCTGGTACTTTAAGGCTTCCTCTCCCACGTTTTTAGGAGTGCATTCTTCTCCAATGACAATATCCCAAAGGTCTCTTTCTTGTAGCAGCATCTTCATCTTCACCTTACACACTTGGAAGTTAGGTCCATCCAACTTTTCAGCAGAGGGAAAAATTCCAGCAATAGCAGTAGTGGACATTGCAGAGAGTGACAGCTTGGTGCTTCTCACTTGTTGTAAGAGTCTTGGAGATATTGAAAGTGATTGGGAGAACAAGTAGATTATGTGGTTTTCACTTAATGATTTATTGAATATAAAAGTAGTATTTATACTTTTACCTGGTCTTGGCATTACAAGCACATAGAATAGGTTAAGGAAGGTCCCAAGAACATGTGTGCAAAGTTTAGGGCTGTTTAGACAACTTTAAGAATTTTCATGTTCAGGGTACCTGGTATTTTGGTGAAAATATTCCAAGTAAATCCCTACAAGGAATTTGGTCAGTATTCTCTAGAATGTGAGGGTACTGATCTAAGTGACTGAGTTAGGTGAATATTTAGGTGGAATTACAAATTTTTACAACAGATCTGATCTTCTGTCAGCTAATGGGCTAATGAACTTTTATAATAACTTTTCCTTATTTGGGAGTCACTTTCCTCTCTGAGAAAATATTTCCTAATATAGAAATCATGAACTCCCCTTTAACCTAAAGGGTTGTGGTGCAGAAGTCTCTAAAGGGGCTTCATTAGAGTAAAGGGGTCTCTAAAGGGGTGTCTTTAGAGTACAGGGGTTTCTAAAGGGGTGTGTAAAGGGGTGTCTTTAAAGTAAAGGGGTTTGTTAGAGGGGACTTTTCCAACACAAAAGTGGCAGTTTTCTTGTAGAACTTAGATTGTATTCTTGTGAGCTTTGCAGTCTCTTTACTGATGTAGTATCAGTCAAAGTCAGAATACTCAACAGTGCAAGTAATGCAGGGGAAGTCTTATAGCTTTTATATTTGTAATTGTAGTGTGGAGATTCTGGAAAGAGAGGTTCTCTTGTATTTTTCAGCTGGGGAAGTCATATATATGAAAACTCTGAAGGATCAAAGTTTTTAGGTGATTGTGCAAGCAATACATGTGATGCAAAGCTACAATCTTGCAGTGGCCTAGATCAGACATAGGTGCAGTGCCTGTGAATATTTTGCGTGATTTGATTGGCCAGTTCAAAAGTTATTGTTGAAATCATTAGGAGTCCACCTAATTATTAATATATTATGAACTAGCACTTAGTGAAATGATATATTTTAGATTATCAACATGAAAATTAGTTTGTAAGATATTTACTAATTATTAGGAATTAGAGAAGTACAGAATTTTAGGAAAATCTGAAACTTGTCCAAATGAGCCGAAACTTGGCACATGTACTCCTGAGACTCCCCTAATAATGACCAAATAGTTGCATTTACGTAGTTCTGCAATAAGTATAAATACTGTGTTGCAACTCAATAAAACATCAAGTGAATATCATGTAAATCTTCTAATTCTCCAATTCACTTCCAATATATCTCTCTAATATTTCAACAGGTTATGAGCCCCGAGCTTGCTTTATCTTAGTTATCCACTTTGCTCTAGTGCTGTGTCTTTATTCTGGAGAAAGACTGCCTGGTCTACCTGAAGTTACAAAAGACAGAAAAAGTACTACCGCTGCAAAGAACTGCTAGATGGGATATATTGTTTTGGAGAAAGAGGCCTTTGCCCTTAAAGAAGACACTAAGCAAAGAAAAAGGTCATATGTCAAGGAGGTCATGTTGGACAGTTTTCAAATTATGAAATCTGCAGAAGGATGAAGCTTTGAGAAAATGCGTAATCCCAGCAAGGAGTCCAGATCAATAAGGGGCATATTACATGATATATGTATTAGTGCTATGATCCTTATTATCACAACATAAAGGAGCTATGTTGATGATCCACATATACCTGGGTTTACATTAGACTATTTCAGTCAATGAAGTGCCCACATTGCTGCAGTGAATTTACATAAGTCTGTAGCCACTTGAAATGAAATGATGCGCAAATACTTTGATGCCGCCTGCTGCCCTAGTTTGGAGTTGGATATGCAGACGAATATATGGATCAGCTTGCCCAAACTCTGAGGATCAAAATGATATACAATACCTATATATTTGGCCGAAGATCAGTGATCTCAGACATGCCAACTTAGGAGTGGTACGCATGATATATCAGTGGTACTATTTCCAGTACCAATGATCCTGAGGCCCTGTGAGACACTTATTAGACAAGCTACATGTCTACATCAAGTATCAGGAACAGTGGGAGGAGATATATCCATATATGTTGAAGCATGGAATTTCTACCGCCATCAAGAAAAGTGCTACCGGAGACCTTGACCAAAGTATATGCTTATAGTCTCTGTATACACTAGAGAATATGCATGAAGTACTATCAAGGAGTGTACTAGTTGCCCTACGCTAGTACATATATCACATACATACAGTGATGAAGGATCATTTATATTAACATGGATCAGATGTTAATCATGCTATTATGATCAGATCAAGTTACTTGCAGCTCCCAGCTACGGGCCAAACTGCAAAAATGATATCTGCCACCGAGATGCTGAGAGAAATGGCTCTTTAAGGAAGTTTATTTGATCAAATTTGATCAAGCCTGTGAAAAGTTATGCCAGATCCAAATGGATGACCAATTTGGTTGAAACATCTCAGAATAGATATGTTTTGAAGACAGGAGGTTCCTGAACACTCTGGGAGATCTAACAAACCGTGGATATGCTACCTGCATGGTCCAGATCTAGATCAATAAGGAAATTCCAGCAACCAGCATCTTTAAGACCAGATATGGAACAAAAACCTACCGCCAATAAGTTATCAGTTTCTAAATGGAGTTAGGTGACACCTAAGCCAGATTTGGACTATCTAGCATACTAGATTTGATCCAGTTATCCTACCACACAAGGATAGTGGAGTATTGTTGCTAAGGAAAGCAGCAAAGCAGTCCAAGAGAACCTACGTACTCAGAGGCAACATCACAATTACGGTGAGCAATGAAGTCAACTTACTTACAGTTGGAGCTAGAGAAGTGGTACCAAGGGCCCACCTAAGGGTTATAATGGGTCCAGAAGATCATGGACTTGTCTATTTGCACTGTCAACCGAGCTCTATGCTGGAAAATTCTATCAGAAGTAACAGTGACTTATCAGAGCTGTTATGGTAGATTTACGCAATTAGAAAGTGCCAGATCAGGTTGTACTGTTTAAAGCGCAACAGTATATATGAGACCATATCTATCCTGTTTAGGATGAAACCTCTATGAATAGCTGCCAATCAGGCTGTGGTATCTTGTGATACCAAATCAAGCCTATCAAGATGTAAAGGGAAGATCTCAATACCGTAACTGCAATATCAGTCCAAGAAAGTTATGCCTAGATCAGAAGGATATATATGATCTATCTGAGTCAATTTTAGAAGGCAGGAAGCACCAGAAGACGTAGCTTCAGTGGGAGTACAATATCCCAGATCAGGAATGAAGAAAAGCTAAGCTAGATACTATTGAAGGCACTAGTCCGGAAGAGGAAATACTTGGTCAACTGGTGAAGAATAAGGCCACTACAATGCTGACCAATTGTTGGTCTCAGCAGATCATATATGGAGTATATGAGGAAAGTTACTATCCAGATCCAGTTATGGATATATGGAGGATAGTCTAAGTGAATTAGACTATAGACCGGAACTGTGGATGATCCAGATCTACTGGAGAGAAGAACACATCCTAACTTTGCCAATTATTGACCAATCTTACTCAAATAAGAAACAGCAGATAGCCTGAGAACGCAGCTCTCTGATGATACATACTATGCCGGGATTTGATCAGTATATGAAAAGTTTTACTCCGATCAAATGGATGATACTCATTCATAGATATTTGTGATGAAATCAGAATTCAGACTCAAAGCAGTTTGATCTGAAGTATGTAATTAACAGTATGAACTTATACTTGGTTATTACAGATAATATGCAATCCTTAACATATATTGGAGAATACATTAGTCCAATAGGTTAGATGGTTGATTGCAGGTTTAATTTCAACCGCAAGATACACAACACCACAGCAAGTTCATAAGTATATGAATATATTATGTGAGTGGGAGTGTTGAAATAATTAGGAGTCCACCTAATTATTAATATATTATGAACTAGCACTTAGTGAAATGATATATCTTAGATTATCAACATGAAAATTAGTTCGTAAGATATTTACTAATTATTAGGAATTAGAGAAGTACAGAATTTTAGGAAAATCTGAAACTTGTCCAAATGCGCCGAAACTTGGCACATGTACTCCTGAGACTCCCCTAATAATGACCAAATAGTTGCATTTACGTAGTTCTGCAATAAGTATAAATACTGTGTTGCAACTCAATAAAACATCAAGTGAATATCATGTAAATCTTCTAATTCTCCAATTCACTTCCAATATATCTCTCTAATATTTCAACAGTTATATGCAATCAAAGTTGCCATAGTAATCTGTTGAAATATTGGACTATTTGGTATCACTCTGCAGCTAAAAATTTACATAACAATTCCAGACTAGTCTTGGTTACTGTAAGACTAATTTACAGCTCTAACTTTGCCACTTTCTTCAGATCTATATCTTATGATTTTTCCCCTATAGCCAGGATCAAAATAGCACTAATACTAACTATTATGTACTAACCCTTAAACTGCTACAGAATGCTCCTGAATATTGAGAAACCCTCCTTACTTAGTGTTACAGCTGTATTACTTCTACAAAGATATAAATACTGAGCTTCTTTATTAATAAACAACAGTTCAACTATTATCACTATTTGCTGATAAGTTCCTTGTATCCAAATCACTTCTTAAGTTGTAACATAATCCTAGCAATAGAGGCCTTGTACGCATGATAATTGGACTCTTTTGATTGTACCTCCGCAAGTACTGCTTCAAATGAGCTGTAATTTGAAATATGTGTTGACTACTCAGTGTTCTGCATGACATAATATTTTTGGGTGGATTTCTTCTAAGGGTCTAGAGCATTTGTTCTTCAAAGTTGGAAATTCTTGATCTTTCACTTGTGCATTACAATAGCAAAAAGCAAAATAAAGAAACGAGTGCAATCTTGGTTTTGAGATATGTAGTATTGGAATACTTTCCATTACCACAGGGATAGTAGCAAAATCCATTTGTGAGCCAACTTCTTCAGAGCTATTGCTCTACATGCCATATTCAGAAACTGTGGCAAGCCTAAAGGCGCAGCAAACTCACCTGTCTCAGTCTGTGTAAGGTGACAAATACTGTAAGATACTGTGATAGATGTACAATGTGGCTGGCAAGATATTGTTGGTGCAGTAGACACTGATGAATGGTCAAATAAGACTTGAGCTGCAAAACACCAGCTGTGATGCTTGTAATACTTCCTATGCTATCTGCATGTTTAATGGCTGTGAGGCTTGTCAAAATATACACCTATGCTTTTTTCACTTCTCCTACGGCATTGCATCCCAGTAGTCTCCTCTATGGGGCAAACAGCCTGACACTCAACAATGCAGCACTATTTTATCACTGTTTTGCCATCACTCATCTGAACTTAAGACAGTCATGTATCTGAGACATGGCAGATACACAAGTACAATAATGAAGAGTGGGCTTATATTAGAGAGGCTTTAAAAAGTCTATCACACCATCACCTTAAGGCCAGAATACCGTGAGACCATCAGGAACTCAAGGCCAAGCCCTATGAAAAATAACTATGATGATTCTATTAAAAGACTCCCACTAAATTAAAGTCCTGTGACTAAGAGGTATTAATACTATCAGAACACTCTGCAACAACTGTGGCTAAATAATTGCATCTTGTATTTCTCAAAAAACTTAGTCAACACTTTTCATGATAACAATACATGAGTGGCTGTTGATTTTTCTGCTGCCAGCTCTCTCACTTACTGATTTCAGACACTCAATCACCTCCTATGTTTGTGTACAATGATTGGCTAATGCCTCTTTTTCACATTCCTTACTTCCTGACCTGACCAGCTCTCTTACATCTCATTCATTCAAATTAACTTATTTCTGTTGAGATTTCAATTGTACATTCATTGTCAGTTGTAGTAACCAATATAAGTCCCTGTACCCAGCACTAACACTAAGCTCAGCCCCACACTCAATAAATAACTCCATAAAAACTACCACTCAATGAGTATATCTGCTGCAATGTCCTTTTTACATGTCTTTGGCAGCCATCCTGCAGCTTTTTGCCACTGCCCATTCTCAGGTTCCTATGTGTCCTGGTCTTCAGCCAGCACTACAGGGTCTAGCACCTCATCAGCCAGTCTCTGCAATATATTCTTGCAATAGTCAGGTGCATTTTCCCAATCACTGTTCTTGAAGAAGTGCTGCAGCCTCTATGTATACCTATCAATGTTAAAAAGCTCCACTGTAGGAGTTGTGATAGTCTTTTGGGTTCTTTATGATGTTGCTTTGTCAATCATCTGGATATCTACTCTGACTACAATGGTAGACATGAAGGCAGTGGTAGAGAAATTGCCTTTCTCTGCAAACTCATCTACCTCACTTGAGGGTAGCTCAGCTTACTGCACTTCCAACTCTTGAAAAATCAGCTGCTTTCTTGGTAGCAATTCTCCTTGACTATGATGGGGTTCAGCAAGTTCTGGGCTGACAGCCTAAATTGGTGAGCACTGCAGCTTTTCTTCTGACACTTTCCTCTCTCTGGCATGAGAAGACCTTTTTTCCATACCTCTCCTTCTTCCCTGCCAAATCTTTCACTGCCACTTAGATTGAGAACATTTTCTCTTTGGTTAATGCTGCAATGGTGTATCCATTGCTGCCTGCTTGCCCTTGTTAGCACTCTCCTGGTAACCTGACATTTCTTTGCTGCTTGCTTGAGCTATCAGCCCTGCTTGTGATGGGCCCCACAGAAAGCAGTAGGTTTTTATCACTGTGAGATCCTTCACTGCTATTGTGACCAAATGGTTCTTGTATTGTACATTGTTTTCTCCTAGATGAATGCTGCACTAGTGCATCCATTTTTGCCTGCTTCTCCCTAGCCATCACTCTGACAGGAACCTGACATCTTTTTGCTGATTGCTTGGAGCTATCAGCCCTGCTGGTGATGGGCTCCTGAGAAGCTACAGGTTTTTGTCACTATCAGGTCCTTGCCTACTAATGAGACTTAGTGCTTCTTGTATTAAACTACATCTTCTACTTAATAAGTACTTCACTGGTGCATCTGTTCTAGCCTGACTGTCCCTCATTAGAACTCTTCTGGCTACCTGATGTTTCTTTGCCACTTGATTGGAGCATTCAGCCCAGCCTGTAACACATTCTTGAGGAAGCTGCTGAGTCTTAGCCATTGCATCATTGTTCATTGACCTTTGACAGCTTCTGCTATTATTGAGATACTTTCTTAGTGTTCCCATTCTGGCTCAAAATTCATTGGCACACTTGAATACAAGATAATGCTCCTAGAACAGGCTAAGTGCATTCTGCTTTGCCTTGAGTTCTTGATGGTCCCAGGTGTGCTTACCTTCAGGTGTTGCAGTGCTAGACTTCTAACTGCTTCTGGAGCATTTGTCCACTCTTCATCATTGCATGCAATGGCTTCAAGGATCCCTATGAAATATATTTTGGTCCAATGAGTGGATCTGATCTGGATCAGCCATCAGGATCCCATTCAGAGACCATCATAGTACCAGCAGCTTGGAGCTAGTGACCCTATTAACAATCTTATGATGGGATCACAACAGCATTTTGCTAATCTCACTACCAAATAAAGTGACAAAACTTACAAAATTTCATTGGTGCTGTGACAATAGTTGCATGGTATTGTTGAGGTCTTCTTGCACTTTGCAGCTACTTTAAGTGGATCCAACCAGCCAGGACATCCAATTGCCTTATATGGCAGAAACTTGATGGTATCTCAACAGCCTCACAGCAAGACTCTGATAGCATTATTATGGAAGTATGGTGGCCTACAGTTGGTTTTGTATAATGCTGCCATACTAATTTACCAGATGGCATTTCCTTTTTCTACCTCCCCTTGTGCAATTCATATATTCAGCTGTAGAATTGCTCCTCTTTATTTGCTTACACACTAATACCTTGTATAGTCCACATATAGTTTGAATAAAAAAACTATGGTCTCCTGCTTACTAACCTCCACAAACACACACACCTGCTGCAATTGACATACTTCTATCACCTCAACTTTACAGCTTTTGAGTGTGATACTTGCAAAGTTGACATATACCTTGTATTGCTGGTAACATTTACTTCTTGCAAACATATGCTTGGTTGTTGCCACTTCTGCCATGAAAACCTCCTGAATATCTGCTAAGAACTTCTTGGTATTTAGCCAATATATTCCTTTTCCCTGCTGGATTCTAGTCCCCCTTGTAGGTGCACTCTGGCTCTTGTTTGTGTGAATTCTGTCTTGAATGGTGTATAAATTGGCTTGTGACCAAGAAAAATCTAGCATATATTAGTAGAGTTTTCCTAATAGAAATCAGTTGCTTGTTGCACCCAACTCAACTTTGCATTACCCAACTGATTACCTATGCATTGTGGCTGCTTAGCTTCTTAATGCCATAGGCATAGGTGTCTCCATGTGCACATTTGTCCTCAGTATTTTCCAACACTTCCTGGCTGTTGTCCATATACCAACTCATCACATCCATGATTGACTTAGAGGTAATATTCTTGATGAGATTGGGATATGGTGGCACCTGCAACCTGACTTGTTTTCCTCTCTCCCCACACATTTATTCCATAGGAAACTCCCAAAAGGTGAAGCAAGGCCCAACATTCTGCACACACCATGCAAGATGGAGTAGAGAATGGATATAGATGGGGCAATTTTGATTGACTATTCCAACTGCTACTGCAATATCTGGACATGTAGACACCATCAAGTACATTAGGCTACCAACCATTGATTGATAGGGAAAGTTTTGGTCCATATTTGAGTTGTTTTCATCCATAACTGGCTGAGACTTGCTTAATTTCAGGTTATTGTCCATAGGGGTTGCTGCAGGCCTGCAATTTTCCATTTTGAAGCATCTAAGAATGTCCCTGATGTACTTAGACTGATTCAGCACAATTTTCTGCGTAGGTATGTCAAATTTGACCTCAATTCCAAGAAAATAGCTCAATTTTCCAAGATCTTTCATCTCAAACTTGCTGAAGAGATCTGATTTCGTCTGTTTAAGTGCCTCTTGATCACTTGTAGCTATAATTAGGTCATCCACATAAAGAACTAGGATGATCACACCCTTTTTGAGCTGTTTCACATATATACTGTGATCTGCAGTGCTACAAGAAAACCCAATTTCCTCTAGGTATGTGTCAATCTTGTTATACCATGCACTGGGTGCCTGCTTAAGCCCATACAACAATCTTCTAAGTTTGCACACCTTATGGGGGCCTTTTGGATTGGTAAAACCTTCTGGTTGCTCCATATATATAGTTTCTTGCAAATCCCCATTTAGAAAGGCTGTTTTGACATCCATTTGGTGTAGATCTAGACTGTGTACAGCTGCCAGGGCTAGAACTGTCCTAATAGAGTTAAACTTGGCAACCGGAGCAACTGTTTCCTTAAAGTCTAGTCCCTAGATCTGGGAATAGCCTTTAGCTACCAATCTAGCCTTGTACTTATCAACGGCACCATTTGAAGTTATCTTGATCTTGTAGACCCATCTACATCCTATTGGCTTTCTCCCATTTCGTAAATCTACCAGTTCCCACGTTTTTGCCTTGATCAGTGATTGGTACTCCTCCTGCATGGCTTGTTGCCACTTAGTAGCATCTGGACCTTGCATTGCCTGTTCCAGATTCTGAGGTTTGGCACATAAGGCAAGATAAGCTTCTTCATGATCATTGGATGTCTGCCACCAGGATCCAGGGGCATTTCTTATTCTTGTAGATCTCCTAACTGGGATAATCTGTTCTGATCTGGAACTGGTAGAAGTATCTTCCATCTCTGGCTGGATTTGGTATGTATCTTCTTCATTTGTGTTGATTGCATCATCAGGCAGCTGGCCAATAATTTCCGTGGCTTTCTGATCTGAATTCTCCTCAAATACAACGTCCCTGCTCTTGATCAGCTTCTGAATTTTGCCATCATACACTCTATACCCTTTAGTGTCTTCACAATACCCAAAAAGATCCCTTTCCTACTCTTTGGTTCCAACTTTGAGCGTTTTTTGTCAGGGATGTGATAAAAAACATCACTGCCAAAGTTCCTGAGGTGCTGGAGATCTGGTTTTTTGCCTGTATATGCTTCAAAGGGTGTAGAATCACAAAGTGCTGTTGTTGGGCATCTGTTCTTGATGTATACGGCGGTAGCAACAGATTCAGCCCAAAACTTGTAGTGCATTCCCTTATCATGTAGCATAGATCTTTCCATCTCTACTATTGTTCTATTTGCACGTTCTGCTACTCCATTTTGCTGTGGAGTATGAAGAACTGTGGTCTGTAGAAGTATACCAGTAGACAAGCAGTATTTTGCAAACTCCTTTGAGCAGTATTCTCCACCATTGTCACTTTGTAGTACCTTCAATTTACACCCAGTTTGTGTTTCTACCATGTTCTTGAAGTGCTTAAACGTCTCTAAAGCTTCATCCTTTGTTTTGATGAAGTATACCCCTGTATATCTTGTCTTGTCATCAATATACGTCATAAAGTATCTCTTGGCTCCAAAGGACAGTGTTCTCATGGGGCCACATATGTCTGAGTGTACAATAGCCAATATTTTGGTAGTATTGATGCCTTCTGAGCTCTTGAAACATTGCCTAGCTTGTTTGCCATATGAACATCCCTTACAAACATTCAATTTGATTGAAATTGAGTATTTTTGGCCCAAAACAAGCTGGTTTTTCACCAATTGGCTCATTTTCTTTTCCCCTATGTGTCCTAGCCTCCTATGCCATGTCTCCCAGTTGGTTTCATCAGTTTCAGTAATGCTGACATACTCAGGTACAATGATCTTGCATTGTAACTTGTATATATTGTGATCTCTGATTCCCAAAGCTAATTTTTGTTCATTTTCACTCAATATTGAGCATCTCAGCTTAGTAAAAATGAATTTCAGTCCCTGAGTGGTTGCTTTACTGACTGAGAGTAGGTTCTTTGCTATTCCAGGTACATAGAGTACGTCAGTCAGTTTTGCTGTTGTTGCCCCTGAGTTATCACTCATATTTAGTTGTATAGACCCACTGGCAGTAGCTTCCAATGCAGAGTTATCTCCCAGATAAACCTTTCTTACGGGAATAGTCTTTAAGTTGCTGAACCAATCCTTTATACCACAAATATGCCGTGATGCTCCAGAGTCAATATACCATTCATTACTTTGGTTACTTGCACTCTCTTGTACAGTTACAAATAACTGTTCATCAGTAGTTATATGGTTTGCCTGCTCTAGTTTCTGTTTTTTGTCTGCTTGTTTCTTCTGGCATTCTCTTGCCCAGTGTCCTGGCTTCTTACAGTAGTTACAGCAGCCAGGTTTTCTTCGGTTTTGTTGCTTTCCCTTCTTTTCTGTATGCCTTTCTGAACTGAATAAAGGATTATCCTCAATTTTCTCTGCTTGATCATTATGTCTGAGTTCTTCATGGAGAAGTCTTCCTTTGACATAGTCTAAAGTCTAGTTGTCTTCTCTGCTTTCAAAAGAAAGTATGAGTGGCTCATACTCGTCTGGTAGGCTGCAAAGCAGACAGAGTACCTTTTCTTCATCATCTACACCAGCATTAATACTGTAAAGTTCTTCTGCAAGTGTCTCCATTCTGGTAATGAGTTGTAGCATGTCATCATCTGGCTTTTTTCTCATGTTGAAGAACTTTTGTTTCAGATAAAGCTTGCTTGATACTGACTTTGCTCTAAAGATCTTCTCTAAGGATTCCCATGCTGCTTTGGCAGTATTTGAGGCATGGATTTGTCCAATGAAGGAGTCTTGCACATTGATGCATATTGCATTGAAGGCCTTTCTCTCCTTCTCTTGAAACTTCTCCACATCTTCTGCTCTTCCTTTGGGCTCAACTTCCTTTCCTGTTACTATGTTCCAAAGCTTTTTTTCCTCAAGGTGGATCTGCATCTTGATTCTCCAAAGTCTGTAGTACTTCCCATCAAACCTCTCCTTTACAGGGAAGTTGTTGGTATTGCTTTGTTTGCTGGTAGAAGTCATCTTTAGAATAGATTAAGGCAATCAGGGCTCATAGCCTGTTGCAATTTAAGAAGTGATTTGGATATAAGGAACTTATCAAGAAATAGTGATAATAGTTGAACTGTTGTTTATTCATAAAGAAGCTCAGTATTTATACCTTTGTAGAAGTAATACAGCTGCAACACTAAGTAGGGAGGGTTTCTCAATATTCAGGAGCATTCTGCAACAGTTTCAGGGTTAGTACATAATGTTTGGTAATAGTGCTAATTTGATCCTGACTATAAGGGAATAATCATAAGATCATATATCTGGAGAAAGTGGCAAAGTTAAGGCAGTAAATGAGTCCTACAGTGGCTAAGACTAGCCTAGAATTGTTAAGTAAATTTTTAGCTGCTGAATGATACCAAATAGTCCAATATTTCAACAGAATAATCATAAGATCATGGATCTGAAGAAAGTGGCAAAGTTAGAGCTGTAAATTAGTCCCACAGTGACCAAGACTAGTCCAGAATTGTTATGTAAATTTTTAGCTGCAGAATGATACCAAATAGCCCAATATTTCAACACTCCCCCTCAACTAAATAACTTCTTAATCCTAATTCCTCTCTGAGATTCTCAAATTGTGGCCTAGCTAGTGGCTTTGTCAATATATCTGCCACCATTTTGTTAGTTGGGCAGTACACTAGCTCTACTAAGTTATTTTCTACAGCTTTCCTCACAAAGTGATGCTGTATATCAATGTGCTTAGTTCTGGCATGATTAGTTGGATTTCTAGCTAATGAAATACAACTTTGATTATCCTTGTAAATACATGCTGGTTTCACTTTGCGTACCATATTTAGAAGGCTGAGGTGAGCCTAAAGGCATCACAAACTCACCTCACTCAGTTTGCGCAAGTGACAAAGACAGCCAGGTGCCAATATAGAAGTACCAACTGGCAGGTAAGATAATGTTGGTACAGTAGTGACCAATGAATGGTCAAATGTGATATGTGCAGCAAAACATTGGCCATTATCCTTGTGATGCTTCCTATGCTGTCTGCATGCTTCATAGCTGAGAGGCTTGCTACAATAACCACATGGTCTTTTTTCTCTCCTCTCGCAGTGTTCAGTCAAAGTAGTCTTGTCTGTGGGCAAACAGTTTGACCTTCAGCAACATAACACTAATATATCACTTTTTGTCAACACTCATGTGAATTTAACACAGTTGTGTATTTGAAACATTGCACCTACATGAATGTAGAATTCAATGATGACCTACCAATGTAAGAATTATGAATAGAGTTGTGTCACCACATACACATGTATATGTAACACTTTTTCCCATTGGTTTGACTCACTACCATATACATACTGCAAAAAATAAAGCACATTTGTCTGGTTCCCAACCAAACCCCACCTCTTACAGCAGCAGAAGAACAGTTGGACAACAGCTTATTTGACATACAGTGAAATAAGCAGGGCTGCATCCAAAAAAGGCCATGTTCACAGTGTGCCCACTGAAGGTAATAAAGTGGACTCCTCAGGCTCTCCGTCTAGTAGGCAATTGAGAACCTCTGCAGACCCACAAGCTGACGATCATGCTCAGGCAGATGCAAAGGTAGCAAATGCAGTACCCTTGGATGAAGGCCAGCCAAAGGCCATCATAATATCACCACCACCCATATTAGCAGGTATCTTGTCAGCTCATACAAAAGCTTTTATGGAGCAATTAGGTGTAGTGGTTAATAGTATGGATGCAATGACCCAGAGAAATCAGGAAATAATCCAGAAACAGGATGAGTGGGTAATATGGGTAGAACAATCAATATCCCAGGTGGAGAAAGCAGTATTTGTGCCGCAAAGAAGGAACCCAAGTAGCTCAATGTCACAGCAAAGAATTGAGCTTTCTCCTGATGCAACAGCTGAGGAGCACCTTACAGTCTGTGAAGCACAACCACTGTGCGCAAAGATAAAGCCCACAGAAAGACCTATCACAGTGTGGGAGGGAGACAATGTGGTGTTTGTACCAAAGCCTAAAAACAAAAGACATTGAAGATCTGTGAAGTCATTGAGTGCAATAATGAGGAGTGGGCTAATATTCCAGAGGCCATAAGAAGTCTAGCATGCTTTTACCTTAAGGCCAGCATACCATAGGACCATCAGGAGGTCAAGGCCAAAAGAACAATCGTGCCATGGCTAAAAACCAGTGCCTTCATTAAGAGCCTGTCACAAGAAGGGCTGAAAGCCCCAGACAAGCCCCAAAGAGATGCTGGTTAGCTAGAAGAGTGCCAATTAGGGACAAGCAGACAGACATGTATGCACCAGCACAATGTTTATTAAGGAAGAAGCATAGTACCACTTAAGAAGTGCTCAGTCATAGTAGCAGTGAAGGACCTAGCAGTGATAAAAACCATCAGCTCTTACAGGAGCCTGTTGCAAATGGGGCTGAGAGCTCAAAACAAGCGGAAAAAAATGCCAGGTTGCCAGAAGAGTGCCAGCAAGGGACAGTAGGCCAAAAGATATGCGTCAGAGCCAAATTTATCAAGGAGAAAGCATAGTTCATTAAAAGAAGCACTCAGACAAAGTAGCAGTCAAAAACCCAGCAGTGATAAAGGAAACAGTAAAGGGAAAAATGCCTACCTAAGGCTGAGAGAGGGAGGCATGCAATAAAAGCTGCAGTTATTGCCAATTAGCGCCGCAAGCTTGGAACCAACTGATTCCCATCATAGCAAGAAGGGCTACCAACAAGAAAACAGCTGTTTTGACAAGTGTTGGAAGTGCAGCCAGTTGAGCTACACTCCAGCAAGGCATATAAGTTTGCAGAAAATGGCAACTTGTCTACCACAGCCTCCACATGCTCTGTTGTTGACAAAGTGGTTATCCTACTGACAGACAAGGCTACAATGTCAAGAGCTTGAAACACCATCACAATGCCTTCAGTGGAGTTTTGGAACGTTAATAGGCACACCAAGAGGTTGCAGCACTTCCTCAAGAGCAGTGCTTAAGAAAGCGCACTTGAATATTGCAAGGATTTATTGTAACAACTGGCAGATGAGGTGCTAGGCCATGCAGTGCCTGTTGAAGATCAGGATGTGGGGGAACCAGTGAATGAACAGTGGCATAAAGCCATTGGGTTCCTGCCAAAGTTATGGAATCAGAGCGTTGCAGCAGAAATACTTATCAAGTGGTGGATTTTAATGGAGTTGTTTGTTGAGTGTGGGGTTGTGCTTTTTGTTGGCGTAGGGTATAGGGACCTATATAGGTCAATGCAACTGGCAATTGAGTTACAACTGAAGTTTCAACTAAAATAAATCAAATTACACTCACAAGAAGTAAGAGAAACAGATGAGTAAGGAAGTAAACAATGTGAAAAAGAGGCAATAGCCAATCAATGCACACAAACTCAGGATGTGACAGAGTGTCTGGGGTCAGAAAGTGAGCAAATTGGCAGGGAACTAATCAAAAGCCATTTATACGTTGTTACAATGAAAAATTCTGACTGATTTTTGTGAAATCTGTGGTGCAATAATTTTTCAATGGTTTCTGGATGATGTCCTGACACAATCTGTACCTCTTAGTCATGGGACTTTAAATTTGTGATGGCCTTTTGATAGGATCATTGCAATAGTTTTTCATATGGGGCACTTTAATGTCTTCTGACTTATATGCTAGGTTATAAGTACTACAGACCCCCCCTCCCATGCTGTGATAGGTTTCTCAGTAGGCTTTATCTTTGAGCATTGTTGTTGTGAGCCAAAGACTGTACAGTGTTCCTTTGCAGTTACAATGGGAAATGGCTCCATTTTTGGCTGTGACATTGAGCAGACAGCACCAGAAATATTGCAAGGATCGTGGCCAGTGTTTTGCCACACAAGTCCTATTTGACCATACATCAGTCATTACTGGATCAAAATTATCTTGTCAGCCAACTAGTACCTCAATAATGGTACCCAGCTATACTTGTTATCTTGCATAAACTGATGAGACAACACCTGTAGAAAAAAATGCCAAGGATTCTTTATGCAGCTAAGTGAGCCCAGCAATGCGTCTACTGGTGAGCAATGTGAGATTGTTGCTAGAGAAGTGGCATGCTTCCACAAATAACAGTAATGCTGGCTTTGAGGACTTACTACAACTTCTTGCCAAAATTGCTTGGAGATACAGCTTTCCTTCTACATAGTACAATTTCATAGCTGTCATGCAGCTGGCATAATACAACCCAGCAAGTGTCCTGATGCCTGCTTGTGATAATAGTTGCATGGCATTCACATCAGAAAATGCCACCGTTGAATGGTGTTCAACTTGTCAGGAATCCACCAACATAGGAAGTAAACATTGTTTACAGTCTGAATGTATTCCAGTAGTACCACTGTGGTGGTGTAGAAATACTCCTGGGAGAAGCTACACAACTCATGGTATATGAGGTGTCTGATGTGTGCAATAACCTCTGTGACTAAACCGCTGATGTCATTGTCAATATGTCACTATGGTAAAAGCTCCTGCTTCTCTAGCTTCCTAAATGTGCCAAGTGTCTTTAAAGGTCCCTGTGTGTCTTGTGCACTACGCTGAAAAGCTCCTTGATGGCAAGTCTGAGGTTTAACTGTTAAAGGTAGGTGCAGTGATCAACCGCTAATCAATAAGTGGAAAGTGTCACTGATAGAAGGATGATTTATTGATGAGGGATTGCCTTTTCTTAAGTACTTTTCCTGATTGCAAAGTGATTACCAATAACAAGGTTCTAGAAGATTCCAGGCATCAAAGGAATTCTTGATAGCATTGCTATGAGCTAAAAATAAGCCAAGAATGTCCTGGAAGGTTCTAAAAGCCACAGCACATCCAACCAATCAAGGATTAGTAGTCTGAGACCTGTGCAACATAGAGATAGCATATATGGTGTTTAGATGGTACAATGGCAAGAAGTAAGGTAAAGAAATGATTGCAATATTGATTATGAGATATTACAGTAATGGAATACTTTCCATTACCACAGAAGCAAGCTAAAAAGGACAGGAACTGGAGTATATGAGCTAAATGAGTGCAGCACAACAGCTATTTGTAACTGTACACAAGAGTGCAAAGCAGCAACCAAGCATATTGAATTGGCTTTATCATATGAGCAAAGGATATTGATATGGCAACTAAGCCTGGCAGCATATAAGAGGCACAGAAGACATTAACACTATCTACAAAATATAATTTGGTCCTGCTGGTGGATCCAATCTGCACCAGACATCCAGATTCCACCAGGAGACAGCTAAAATACCAGTGGCATGGAATTAATGACCCTCTACACCATCTTAAGTCTTTACTGCCGAATGAAGTGAAATAACATGTTGGTATTTGATCAGTCTCTTGCCAAGATTAGCATGGGATTGTGTTTGCTTTAGTGCATTCTACAACTATATGAGTGGATCTAACTGGCCAGTACATCCAGTTACCTTAAATGGCAAATAACTTGATGGTGCTTTGATTGCCTCATTGTAAGCCAACAATGGCATTTTACAGCAGTATGGCAGCCTACAGCTGGTTCTGTCTACTGATACTGTACCAAATTACCAAATGGTACATCCTTTTTGTACCTCCCCTTGCGTAATTCATATATTCCACTGTAGAATCACCCCTTTTTATTTGCTTACTCACTACTACCATGGGTATTCCACATTTGTTCAGATCAAAAAAACTATGGTATCTTGCTTACCAACTATTACAAGTATCCACACCTGCTGCAATTGACATACTTCTATCACCTTAACTTTACAGCTTTTTGAGTTTGTTACTTGCAAAGTTGCCATATATGTTGATTGCTAATAATGTTTACATCTTGCAAACATATGCTAGGTTGCCACTACTTCTGCAATGGATACTTCCTGAGTATCAGTAAAGAACTTTTTGGTATTTAGCCAACATTCTCCTTCTCCACGTTGGATTCAAGTCCCTGTAATGGGGGTACTTGGGCTCTTGTTTGTGTGACCACTGTATTGCTTGGTGTAGAAGTTAGCTTATGACCAAGAGAAATCCGCATACCTTGGTAGAGCTTTCCTAATAAAAATTTGTTGCTTGTTGCACCCAACCCAACTGTGCCTTGCTTAACTGTTTACTCACTCATTGGGGCTGCTTAGCTTCTCAATTCCAGAGGCATAGGGGTCTATATGTGCACATCTGTCCTCAGTAATCTTGCACTGTTCCTGACTGTCCTCCATATGCCAGCTCATTACATCTATACTGGGCTCAAAGGTGACCAGATTGGAACATGGTGGTACCTGCAACTTATCTCATCTTATATCCCCTCATATTTACTCCATAGAAAACTCCCAAAAGCTAAAGCAAGGCTCAATGTTTTCCATACACCAAGCAAGACAGAGTAGATAATGGATACAGTAGTGGCCAAGATCTACACACTCAGCCTTATGCTTGTAGTAAATCCACTCAAATCTCATCTCAAACTCCTTGCACCAAAGCATTAGATGCCTCACATAGGAGTTAGTCATCCACCTCTGGATAAATTGACTACTATGCCCACATATGACTCCCAATGCTTCAAATGTACTCATGGTAGAAAAGGCTTCAGAAGGCAACATGAATAAATACATAGCCAGTTCATCCAGTCCTTGCACTTGTATTGTTGTGTATCAGTATAAATATTACCTAGATCTCATGCACTTGAAAGTAATACCATCCATTGTGCCCAGGAAAGCCAGCTATCTTGCTGATGGTTGGGGTATCTACAATGCAGATAATAGTATGCACTTTGACATAAAAGCCATTAACTGTTATCCCACTAGAAAGAATACAAAACTCATCCAGTAATGGATTCAGGTAGCCACCCAGGTTGGATGATGATTTACACCCAGATACCATTGAGACTACCATGAGATCTTGACTCTGATACCATAAGAAACATGGCAGACTCAGGTTGATGAGAATTAGTGGCCAGGAAGATTTGCTGGTAAAGTACTTGTTTAATGTGAATCCACCAAGTGCCAAGGCAAAGGCATTGTCATATATACCTTCAAAGTTGCCCTTGTTTCTTAACTGTTTGTAATGTTTGCCATCAAATATATTGAAAATCTTTGTGCATGATTGGTACTAAATGCAGCACTGTATAGCTTCACAATATTTGTTGCATGGTATAAGCTCTGTCAGATGTGGTATTACTGGAAAATATCTGTAGTGTGAGCAATATTTTCTTCCTATATGTGTCAATATCTCACAGGTTGGACTCCTTGTAAACGCGGCATTATCTGATGTGAGTGCCTTAGGCTAGTTAGATACCTGGCAATGATGACACTTTCTGATGTTAATGCCATGCAACTCTTAACACATGCTGGTATCAGGATGGTGTCTGGGTCATATGTTGCTATGCATTAAGCTGTCTATTGGTACCATGTATATAGTGAGTTGCATCCCAAAATGACTTAGGCAAGAAGCAGTAGTGAGTCCTCAGAGCTCCCATTACTGGTATTTGTATAAACATGCCACTATCCAGCCACAACATGACATCATTCATCAGTAGATGAGTTATTGGGCTCACTTGGCTCCATAAGGTATCCTTTGGCATTCTCCACTGTTTTTCCACATGTGTAGTCTCATTGCATACTGGGATTTTGTCAGGCGCATGGAGGGTACTGTTGAAATATTGGACTATTTGGTATCATTCAGCAGCTAAAAATTTACTTAACAATTCTAGGCTAGTCTTAGTCACTCTAGGACTCATTTACTGCCCTAACTTTGCCACTTTCTCCAGATATATGATCTTATGATTATTCCCTTATAGTCAGGATCAAATTAGCACTATTACCAAGCATTATGTACTAGCCCTGAAACTGTTACAGAATGCTCCTGAATATTGGGAAACCCTCCCTACTTAGTGTTGCAGCTGTATTACTTCTACAAAGGTATAAATACTGAGCTTCTTTATGAATAAACAACAGTTCAACTATTATCACTATTTCTTGATAAGTTCCTTATATCCAGGTCACTTCTTAAATTGCAACAGGTTATGAGCCCTGATTGCCTTAATCTATTCTAAAGATGACTTTTACCAGCAAAAAAAGCAATACCAACAACTTCCCTGTAAAGGAGAGGTTTGATGGGAAGAACTACAGACTTTGGAGAATCAAGATGCAGATCCACTTTGAGGAAAAAAAGCTTTGGAACATAGTAACAGGAAAGGAAGTTGAGCCCAAAGGAACAGCAGAAGATGTGAAGAAGTTTCAAGAGAAAGAGAGAAAGGCCTTCAATGCAATATGCATCAATGTGCAAGACTCCTTCATTGGACAAATCCATGCCTCAAATACTGCCAAAGCAGCATGGGAATTCTTAGAGAAGATCTTTAGAGCAAAGTCAGTATCAAGCAAGCTTTATTTGAAACAAAAGTTCTTCAACATGAGAAAAAAGCCAGATGATGACATGCTACAACTCATTACCAGAATGGAGACACTTGCAGAAGAACTTTACAGTATTAATGCTGGTGTAGATGATGAAGAAAAGATACTCTGTCTGCTTTGCAGCCTACCAGACGAGTATGAGCCACTCATACTTTCTTTTGAAAGCAGAGAAGACAACTAGACTTTAGACTATGTCAAAGGAAGACTTCTCCATGAAGAACTCAGACATAATGATCAAGCAGAGAAAATTGAGGATAATCCTTTATTCAGTTCAGAAAGGCATACAGAAAAGAAGGGAAAGCAACAAAACCAAAGAAAACCTGGCTGCTGTAACTACTGTAAGAAGCCAGGACACTGGGCAAGAGAATGCCAGAAGAAACAAGCAGACAAAAAACAGAAACTAGAGCAGGCAAACCATATAACTACTGATGAACAGTTATTTGTAACTGTACAAGAGAGTGCAAGTAACCAAAGTAATGAATGGTATATTGACTCTGGAGCATCACGGCATATTTGTGGTATAAAGGATTGGTTCAGCAACTTAAAGACTATTCCCGTAAGAAAGGTTTATCTGGGAGATAACTCTGCACTGGAAGCTACCACCAGTGGGTCTATACAACTAAATATGAGTGATAACTCAGGGGCAACAACAGCAAAACTGAATGACGTTCTCTATTTACCTGGAATAGCTAAGAACCTACTCTCAGTCAGTAAAGCAACTACTCAGGGACTGAAATTTGTTTTTACTAAGCTGAGCTGCTCAATATTGAGTGAAAATGGACAAAAATTAGCTTCAGGAATCAGAGATCACAATATATACAAGTTACAATGCAAGATCATTGTACCTGAGTATGTCAACATTACTGAAACTGATGAAACCAACTGGGAGACGTGGCATAGGAGGCTAGGACACATAGGGGAACAGAAAATGAGCCAATTGGTGAAAAAACAGCTTGTTTTGGGCCTAAAATACTCAATTTGGATCAAATTGAATGTTTGTAAGGGATGTTCATATGGCAAACAAGCTAGGCAACGTTTCAAGAGCTCATAAGGCATCAACACCACCAAAATATAGGCTATTGTACACTCAGACATATGTGGCCCCATGAGAACACTGTCCTTTGGAGCCAAGAGATACTTTATGACATTTATTGATGACAAGACAAGATATACATGGGTGTACTTCCTCAAAACAAAGGATGAAGCTTTAGAGACGTTTAAGCACTTCAAGAACATGGCAGAAACACAAACTGAGCGTAAATTGAAGGTACTACGAAGTGACAATGGAGGAGAATACTGCTCAAAGGAGTTTGCAAAATACTGCTTGTCTACTGGTATACTTCAACAGACCACAGTTCCTCATACTCCACAGCAAAATGGAGTAGCAGAACGTGCAAATAGAACAATAGTAGAGATGGGAAGATATATGCTACATGATAAGGGAATGGACTACAAGTTTTGTGCTGAATCTGTTGCTACCGCTGTATACATCAAGAACAGATGCCCAACAACAGCACTACATGATTCTACACCCTTTGAAGCATATACAGGCAAAAAACCAGATCTCCAGCACCTCAGGATCTTGGGCAGTGGTGTTTTTTATCACATCCCTGACAAAAAACGCTCAAAGTTGGAACCCAAGAGTAGAAAAGGGATCTTTCTTGAGTATTGTGAAGATACTCAAGGGTATAGAGTGTATGATGGCAAAATTCAGAAGCTGATCAAGAGCAGGGACGTTGTATTTGAGGAGATTTCAGATCAGAAAGCCACGGAAATCATTGGCCAGCTGCCTGATGATGCAATCAACACAAATGAAGAAGATACGTACCAAATCCAGCCAGAGATGGAAGATACTTCTACCAGTTCCAGATCAGAACAGATTATCCCAGATAGGAGATCTACCAGAATAAGAAATGCCCCTGGATCCTGGTGGCAGACATCCAATGATCATGAAGAAGCTTATCTTGCCTTATGTGCCAAACCTCAGAATCTGGAACAGGCAATGCAAGGTCCAGATGCTACTAAGTGGCAACAAGCCATGCAGGAGGAGTACCAATCACTGATCAAGGCAAAAACATGGGAACTGGTAGATTTACGAAATGGGAGAAAGCCAATAGGATGTAGATGGGTCTACAAGATCAAGATAACCTCAAATGGTGCCGTTGATAAGAACAAGGCTAGATTGGTAGCTAAAGGCTATTCCCAGATCCAGGGACTAGACTTTAAGGAAACATTTGCTCTGGTTGCCAAGTTTAACTCTATTAGGACAGTTCTAGCCCTGGCAGCTGTACACAGTCTAGATCTACACCAAATGGATGTCAAAACAGCCTTTCTAAATGGGGATTTGCAAGAAACTATATATATGGAGCAACCAGAAGGTTTTACCAATCCAAAAGGCCCCCATAAGGTGTGCAAACTTAGAAGATTGTTGTATGGGCTTAAGCAGGCACCCAGAGCATAGTATAACAAGATTGACACATACCTAGAGGAAATTGGGTTTTCTTGTAGCACTGCAGATCACAGTATATATGTGAAACAGCTCAAAAAGGGTGTGATCATCCTAGTTCTTTATGTGGATGACCTAATTATAGCTACAAGTGATCAAGAGGCACTTAAACAGACGAAATCAGATCTCTTCAGCAAGTTTGAGATGAAAGATCTTGGAAAATTGAGCTATTTTCTTGGAATTGAGGTCAAATTTGACATACCTACGCAGAAAATTGTGCTGAATCAGTCTAAGTACATCAGGGACATTCTTAGATGCTTCAAAATGGAAAATTGCAGGCCTGCAGCAACCCCTATGGACAATAACCTGAAATTAAGCAAATCTCAGCCAGTTATAGACAAAAACAGCTCAAATATGGACCAAAACTTTCCCTATCAATCAATGGTTGGTAGCCTAATGTACTTGATGGTGTCTACACGTCCAGATATTGCAGTAGCAGTTGGAATAGTCAGTCAATTCATGCAGAATTATGGATCAGATCAAATTGCAGCAGTTAAGCGGATTTTCAGATATCTACAAGGTACCATAAATATGGTACTGGAATACTCTGGAGCAGCTAATAGGCAAAAATTTGATGGTTGTAGTAAATCAGATTGGGGTAGGGATCTGATTGACAGACACTCTACCACAGGCTATGTATTTCTTTATGCTGGTGCAGCTATTACTTGGAATTGCAAGAAACAACCAACTGTGGCACTATCTACAACTGAAGCCAAATATATGGCTGCATGTCAAGCAACAAAGAAGGCTATATGGCTACAAAAATTATTCAAAGACTTAGGCTTTAATTCAGGTGAACCAACATGTATTTACAAGGATAATCAAAGTTGTATTTCATTAGCTAGAAATCCTACTAGTCATGCCAGAACTAAGCACATTGATATACAGCATCACTTTGTAAGGGAAGCTGTAGAAAATAACTTAGTGGAGCTGGTTTACTGCCCAACTGACAAAATGGTTGCAGACATATTGACAAAACCACTAGCTAGGCCACAGTTTGAGAATCTCAGAGAGAAATTGGGATTAAGAAATTATTTAGTTGAGGGGGAGTGTTGAAATATTGGACTATTTGGTATCATTCAGCAGCTAAAAATTTACTTAACAATTCTAGGCTAGTCTTAGTCACTGTAGGACTCATTTACTGCCTTAACTTTGCCACTTTCTCCAGATATATGATCTTATGATTATTCCCCCATAGTCAGGATCAAATTAGCACTATTACCAAACATTATGTACTAACCCTGAAACTGTTGCAGAATGCTCCTGAATATTGAGAAACCCTCCCTACTTAGTGTTGCAGCTGTATTACTTCTACAAAGGTATAAATACTGAGCTTCTTTATGAATAAACAACAGTTCAACTATTATCACTATTTCTTGATAAGTTCCTTATATCCAAATCACTGCTTAAATTGCTACAGATACAGTGAAGGGAGATAAGCACACAAACCATGAGTGAGCCTCCCTTTTTAGAGCTATCACTCTGAGTGCCATATTCAAGAGACTGGGGTGAGCCTACAGGTGTCAAAAGCATACGTGACTCTGTTTGCTCAAGATGACAAGTATGGCCAGGTGCCCTGATAGAAGCATCAAGTGGTTGGCAAGATATTGGTGGTACAGTAGTGACTGATCAATGGCCAAGTATAACTTCTGTGGCAAAACACTGGCAGCAATCCTTGTGATACTTCCTATGCTGGCTGTGTGTAGAATGGCTGAGAGGCTAGCTACAACAGCTACATGGCCTTTTTTCTCTTTTCTTATGGCATTGAATTAAAGTAGTCTTATCCCTGAGGCAAACAGTTTAGCACTCAACAATGCAATACTATTCCATCATTTACTTGTTAATAGTCATTTAAATTCAGAACAGTCTTATATTTATGACATTGTACCCACATGAATGCATGATTCAATGCTGACCTGCCAGAGTAGGCATTTTAAATGATGTTGGATCACCACATGCACATATATATATAGCACCAACTCCTCTTTGGCTTGGCCCACTTCCATACATATGCCCCCAAGAATCAAAGCAAAGCTGTCTGGTTCCCTGCCAAACCCCACTGCTGAGAGTAGCAGAAGAACAGTTGGACAACAACTTGGTTTGCCATTCAGTGTCACAAACAAGGCTATAACCAAAAAAGACCATGTGGACAGTGTGCCCACTGAAGGTTATAATGTGGACTCCTTAGGCTCTCAGTCAAGTAGGCAATTGGAATCTCTGCAGAGCTGCAAGCTTACCATAATGCTGAGGCAGATGAAAATGTTGCAAAAGCAGTACCTTCAGTTGAAGACCAACAGGTGGCTGTCATACAATCACCACCACACAAGTTAGTAGGCTTGTTGTCAGCTCATACTAATGCATCTTTGAGGCAACTAGGTGCAGTGGCTGAGAGGATAGATGCAATGGCCCAGAGAAATTAGGAAATAGTCCAGAAATAGGATGAGCAGATAATACATGTACAGCAATCAATATCTCAGGTAGAGAAAGCGGTATCTTTACTGCAAAGAAGGAACTCAAGTAACACCATGTCACAGCCAAGAATTGAGCAACTTCCCAATTTAATAGCAGAGGAACACTGTACAGTCTTTGGTGCACAGCAACATTGCCCAAAGATAAAGCCCACAGAAAAATCTATGAGAGCATAGGAGGGAGAAACTGTAATGTTTGTAGCAGAGCCTAAGAATCAATGACATTGAAGGTCCCTTAGGCCATGGAGTGCAATGATGCAGAGTGAGTTAATATTTAAGAGACTGTTAGAAGTCTAGCACACCAGCATTTCAAGGCTGGAATACCATGGGGCCATCAGGAGCTCAAGGCCAGGCAGAGTTTGCTTCACTTGTTCCATGAGCATTGCCCCAAGCTCAAACAAGCAAACATATCTTGGCCAGCTTTGGTAGGCTGAGAAAGTATCAGAGGAATAGCTAAAACTATCAGAGGCAGAAGAACCATAGCACCATGGCTAAAAACCAGCAGCTTCCTCAATGGCTTATTACAAGCAGGGCTGAATGCTCCAAATAGGCAGCAAGGAAACATCAGGTAGCCAGAAGAGTGCCAGTAAGAGACAGGCAGGCAGAAACAGATGCATCAGCACAGCATTCACTAAGGAGAAAACATAGTTTAATACAAGAAGCATGAAGTAACAGTGTAGTGAAGAACTTGGCAGTGATAAATACCTCTGGCTTTCTGAGGAGCCTGTCACAATCCTGGCTGATAACTCCAAGCAAGCAGCTAACAAACATCAGGTTTCTGGGAGAGTTCTGGCAAGGGAAAAGTATGCAAAAATAGATGAGCCAGTACAGCATTCATTGAGGATAAATCAGAGTACCATTAAAGGAGCACTCTGTTGATGCAGTAGCAAAAAACTTAGCAGCCATAAAGATAAAGGTGAGGAGAAAAAGATCCACCTAAGCCCAAGACAGGGAGGCTTTAGAAAAAGATGAGGTTCTCACCAACTAATCCTGTCAGCCAGGAACAGGCTAAATCCCATTATAGCTAAGATGAATTATGAACAAAAAGACAGCTGTTTTCTTAAGAGTTGGAAGTGCAGCCAGTTGAGTTACACTCCAGTGAGGTAGATGAGCTTGCAGAGATAACCAACCAGTCAACCACTGCCTCCATGTACTCCATTGTTGACAGAGAGGAGACACCACTGCTTAACAAAGCAACAACATCAACAACTCAAATGGTTATCACAATACCTTCCATGGAACTTTGGAACATTAACAGGCACACTAAGAGGTTGCAGCACTTGTTCTAGAGGTGTGCTCAAGAAAATGGACTTGAATATTGCAAGGATTTATTGCAAAGATTGGCAGATGAGGAGCTAGACCTTGCAGTGCTGGCTAAAGACCAGGCATGTGGGAACCAGCAAATGTACAGTGGCATAAAGCCACAGGGCTTGCATTAAAGTCATGGAAAAAAAGAATTACTGCAGTAATACTAATCAAGTGGTGGATTTCAATGGAGTTACTTGTCAAGTGTGTGGTTGGGCTTAATGTTGGTGTAGTGTACATGGACTTGTATAGGTCAATACAAGAGGTGCACCTGAAGTTTCAGCAAAATTAAATCAATTTGTAAGCATGAAAAGTAAGAAGTGTGAAAAACAGGTACACAAGTTTAGGAGGTGATAGAGTGTCTGGGATCAAAAAGTGAGAAAATTGGCAATGAGCCACTCAAAAGCCACTGTTGTATTGTTGTGATGAAGAATTTAGACCAAGCTTTTTGTGAAAACTGGGGTGCTATTATTTTTTGACAGTATTTGCGTGGTGTCCTGATGTGGTCAGTACCTCTTAGTGATGGGACTTAAGTTTGCAATGGCTTTTTGATAGGTTCATCACAATAATTTTTCATAGAGTATTCATTAAAGCTATTAGAAGTAGTATGCCATTTATGGATGGCAAGACAAGATATACATAGATGTAGTTCCTAAAATGGAAGAACATTTATCATAAAATCATCAGCAACATGGAAAATACACACTGTGTATAAGTTAACATGTAAAAAGATGACAACAGCATAGAAAACCGTCTTACACAGTTTGCCAAATCATGCCTAACGGTGGACATGCTCAACCAATGGTTTTTCCACCAACTTCAAAGCAAATTGAACAAAGGCAATAGTCCCCCCTGTGAGCAAGACAGGTTAAGCCCATTGGAGTTGGAGTGGATGAAGTGATAAATTGATCAACTATTGGAGCAAGGACACATCAAGCCCAGCAAATCACCTAGGAGAGCACCAGTGCTCTTTGTGAAAACGAAGGATGGATCACTTCAAATATGCTTATACTACAGAGTCCTTATCTCTGACACCATGAAGAGTAACTAACCCCTACCAAGAATTGATGAGCTTTTGGGCCAACTTAATGGAGCCATCATTTTGAGCAATATTGACCTCTTATCAGGATAAAACCAGATAAGGGTGAAGTCAGAAGATATCCCAAGAACAGTATTTGGGACAAGATATTGATATTTCAAGCACTCTGTAATGTGCTTTGGCCTCACAAATTTCCCTGCAAAACTCATGGCCTTGATGCAAATCATCCTTCAGGAGTACTTAGATAAGTTTGTGGTTATCCACCTAGACATCATATTGATATAAAGCAAGTCAGAAGAGGACCACTTGTGGCACATTGAAAAGGTCTTCAAGAACCAAAGAGAGAAGAAGCTATATGGTAAGCTAGCAAAGTGTGAGCTCTTCAAAGAGCATATCAAGTAGCTGAGATACATAGTGATTAGCATAGGAGAGGCATTAGACCCCTATAAGGCGGAAGTTATGAGGAATTTGAAGCAGTCTCATTGCATTTCAGAGCTCAGATCATTACTTGCAGTGGTTTCCTATTATTTAAGGTTTGTCCAGTACTTTGCAAGTATTGCAGCCCCTTTGACTGATATCCTCAAGAACATCAACACCTTGCAGTGGGGCATAGCCTGTGAGACTGCCTTTTGGATGCTCAAGATTGAGCTTGTTATACTGCCAAGCTTAAGAATACTTGACTTCAGAAAGGTGCTTACTGTGTGACAGATGCTTCAGACTATGCAATGGGTAGAGTACTGAGCCACAAACATGATGGAAAGGAGTACTCAGCTGCTTCTTATTCCAAGAAGCTGACATGGAGATGCTACATTGAAGGAATCAAGTGCAATGTGAAGACTGATCATCCCTCTCTCAAATGTATAAATACTCAGAAGGTATTATTCAGAAAAATGACAAGGTGTAGTGAGTACATTCAGCTACTCAACCTGGAGATATTCTACTGCCCTGAGAAAAATACATGGTTGCTGACACCTTATCATGACTAGAGCAAGTTGCACTATTCAACCTGGTGCATGAATTAGATTGGCCCAGATTATTACCAAAGTACTTGGAGGACCATGTCATTTCAAATGAGGTGGAAGATAGTATCAAGAAGCTCACTTGGGATGAAGCCAGCAAACTTGTAATAAAGTTTATGTCTATACCCAATTATTGATGGAAGCCCTATTGCCTACTGCCCCTATGTTGCTTGCCTGCACTCAACACACAAGCCACACAATGGATGTGAACATAGTGGAATTGAAGGATCCTATAGCCTTGTAAAAGAAAGATTATGGTGGTCCCAAATGAAACAAGACATTGAGAAGCTAGCAAAAATATGCCCAAGGTCCCAAATCAGCCAAGGCCAAACACAGTGAATTGCGGACCCCTTGTACTTAAAACCTGTAAGACCATTTGAGAGATGGGAAATAGACTTTATTAGAAGACTGCCCACTTCTAGGGAATGCAATTGGAGGATTCTAGTAGCAATTGTCCATGAACCAAATGGCCAATAGCTAGAGCTCTACCAGTAAGCAGTGAACAAGAAGTTGCAAGTTTCATCTTCCATGCAATCCTGTTGAAGTGTGGATACTGTGTGAGCATTTTATTTGATAGAGGAGCAAAATTTATCCACAGACATTGGAAGCCTATCTGGAAATATAGTAGAATAAACATTTGAAGCTTTGGGGTATCATCCTAAAACTAATGCAGTCACTGAGTGGCTCAATGTACTATTTAAAAAAATGCTGACCAAGTATGGAAGTGCTGTAAGTAGATTGGTAAGTATATTGACCAAATACTGCTTGCCTACAGTATTATGGTGCACAATATTACCCAACAAATGTCACTTTACTTAGTGTACAAATCTGAACCCAGGAATCCAGGATATTTACACAGCCAGAACTCACTGACAATGTAGAGGATGAACTCAGTCAGCCTAGCGGACCCCAATAATTGGAACAAAAATGTTGGGAGGCACAGGCAAAAATCTCTAAAAGTGCCAAAAATATGAAGCATAGATTTAATAAGATTGTATCACCAGAGGCTTTGACAGTTGGCAACCTGGTATTGCTAAGAAGCAGCACTTGGAAGAGGCTTGAGCCACAATGCACAGTGCCATTTAAGATCAGTCAAGAATTTCCAATTGCAGCTTACCAGCTAGTAGAAAAACAAGGGAATATCCAAGAAGATTAAGCTCATAGAGGCAGACTCCAGCCCACAAGACTTACTAACAATGCTATTTCATCAAGATACTAGTATCACATGAAAAGAGATTAAGGAGAACCCTGTCAGCTTTCATAGGGAAGAATGTGATCATCTGCCATTGGAATGTTTAAGTTAGGTCAGCTTGTACTTCAATCAATTAGTTGTATGTTTAGCCTATCAGTAAAACAGTATTATATATCAGATCAGTAATATCAGTCAGCAAATAAATGAGCACATCCTTATCAGACAGACATAGATATAATAAGTAAGATCTAATTTGGTGATATTGGTGCAAATAAGTGAGTCATCAGCTACAGCCTACATTAGGAAATACAATTAGTCAGCAATTGATCAGGCATAATGTATACAAGAAGCTGCTGGAACTTCAACAAAGATCAATTCAAGTCTTAGTAAGTACAGCACTGGCTAAGCTCCCTATTCCGCTACAACTCTTAAATCAAGACTCATAAAATTGGCAAGAATTTATGGAATGTTGTGTCTAACCTAACCATGCACAATTAGCTGATCACCCAGGTATTGTAGCTGCTTTACTTCTTAATGCCAAAGGTGTAGGTGTTACAATGTGCACATCTATTCTCAATACTCTCTGGCTCTTCATGGCTGTACACTATGTGCTAACCCATTGCATATTCTTGTTGAGATTAGGATATGGTAGTACCTGTACCTTGACTTGTGTGCCTATCTTCCCACAAATTGGCTCCATAGGAAACTCTCAAGAGGGGAAGCAAGACCCAATACTCTCTGCACACCAAGCATGTATGAGCAGAGAATGGACACAGTAGCAGCAGATATATACTTGTTTAGCTTTTTACTTGTAGTATAGTAGCACAAATCCTGTTGCAAAATCCATGCATAATAGCTCTAGATGTGTCAAGTTGGCATTGGTAATCCACTTCTGAATGAATTTTTTATAATGTCAATATATGACTCTTGGTGCTTCAAATGTACACTTGGTAGAGACGGCCTCAGAAGGCCACTTTTATAAATATATATCTGGTTCATCCAGTCTGTGCATTTGTATTGTTCCATATGCATATGAATATTGATTGGTGCCTGTGAGAAGTTTTTAGAGCAGCAGATATACTGTAATAACTTGCCAATTCTGTCAAATTTCTCTGGTATTTTGAAGGGCTCTACTAAATTGAAATGTCCTATATACAACTTGGTCACTAGTATAAGGATGTTATTGAAAATCAAAAGCATTGCTCCAAGTGAAAAGGTTTTGCTTCAACAAATACGCTATAAGTTAGGTATCAAATGTCTCCAATCAACTCTACATTCTGGCCAATGGCTGATAGCATGCCAACTCTGCTGCAATTGCATGCTGACTTCTGTACATTCTCTCTGTGGGAAGATGACATTCCTGGTGTTGGTGTTCAGACATAATAATATGTGGGAGTTATGGCGTAAATCCCCTATATCTCATACATTTGATAGCAATACTGTCCATTATGCCCAGAAAAGCCTGCTATCTTGCTGATGGCTGGGTATCTCCAATGCAGATAATGAAATGTGCTTTGACATGACGGCCATTTACTATTTCCCTCTGGAAAGCATATAAAGCTTGTCCAGCAATAGATACATGTAGCTATCCAGGTTGACAGCAATTTAGGTCCAGATACCAGTGAGACTTCCTTCAGATTTCTGCTCTGATTCTGTAAGTTAGGCAGCAGATTCAGGTTGACAAGAATCAGTAGCCAGCAAGATTTGCTGGTAGAATACCGGTTTAATGAGAATCCATCAAGTGCCAAAGCAAAGGCATAGTCAAACATACTATTAGAGTAGCCCTTGCTTCTTGGCTGTTTGTAATACTTGCCATCAAATATATTGGATATGTTTGCACTTGATTGATACTGAGTGTGGTGCTTTATAGCTTCATAATATTTGGTGTACTGTATGAGCTTCTTTAAGCAAAGTATTGCTGGAATATATCCAAAGCATGATTGATATTTTCATCCTATGGTAGTGGATTCCTGACAAGCTGAACACCTTGCAATGGTGGCATTCTCAGATCTGAGTGTCATGCAACTAATATCACATGCTGGTACCAGGACAATCTCTGGGCCAAGTTTTGCCAGCTGCATGATAGTTGTCCATTAGCACCATGTGCATGGATAGTTGCATCCTAAAATGACTTTAGCAAGAAGCAGTAGTGAGTCCTCAGTGACCCTATTACTGGTATTTGTAGACACATGCCACTATCCAGCCACAACATCATATTATTCATCTGCAGATGAGTTACTGGGTTTACTTGACTCCATGAAGTATCCTTGGCATTCTTTTCCATGGGTGTTGTTGTATTGAACATTGGGATTTTGGTGGACTCATGCAGTGTACTGTTGTTAGAGGAGATAGGCTCACAATCCATCAGTAAGCCTTCTACTTTGCAGCTATTGCTCCATGGCCATAGTCAGAAGGCTGAGGTGAGCCTCAAGGCATCACAGATTCACCTAACTCAGTTTACACAGGGTGACAGATACAGCCTGGTACATGTTGCAATTTAAGAAGTGATTTAGATATAAGGAACGTATCAAGAAATAGTGATAATAGTTGAACTGTTGTTGATTAATAAAGAGGCTCAGTATTAATACCTTTGTAGAGGTAATACAGCTGTAACATTAAGTGAGGAGGGTTTCTCAATATTCAGTAGCATTCTGTAACAGTTTCAGGGTTAGTACGTAATAGTTAGTATTAGTGCTAATTTGATCCTGACTATAGGGGAATAATCATAATATCATGGATCTGAAGAAAGTGGCAAAGTTAGAGCTGTAAATTAGTCCCACAGTGACCAAGACTAGTCCAGAATTGTTAAGTAAATTTTTAGCTGCAGAATGATACCAGATAGTCCAATATTTCAATGGTACCAATGTCAAAGTATCAAGCAGTCAGCAAGATAAGGTTGGTACAGTGGTAACTGATGCATGGTCAAGTAAGACCTGTGTGTCAAAACACTGGCTGTTATCACTGTAATACTTCCTATGTTGTCTGTGCACTTCATTGCTAAAGGGCTTGTTACAACAGCCACATGGTCCTTTTTTCTACTCTACAGCATTAGACTTGTTCCATTGGATAGTGCAACATTGGGCCATGTGTGACAAATGCTGCCATGGTGTGCCAGAGAGGCCGAGTGAACCTATACTTGGCCACAGAGTGTGAAACATAGCTCTGCATCTTCATGCAAAGCATCCCTTGTGTTTCACCTATGATACTGGAGAAAATTCATTTTTTGACATTTTTTTGTGGATCAATGTTGTGCAGGATATGTAAGCGCACAGAAGAGCTGAAGACATGCATCAGGTACTCAATACCTATGGCACTCAGAATCTAGCTCCTGTGGCTTGTAACATGTTAGAAAAATGCATGGCACTATCTTGGTTCACTGGTACTATCTAGCACTTTAAGTGCTTTGCATAGAACTTACTTTGGGCTAATAATCAAATACAGTGCCAGATAGTACCAGTGGGCCAAGATAGTTCCATGCATTTTTGTGACATGTTACAAGCCACAGGAGCTAGATTCAGAGTGCCATGGGTATTGAGTATCAGATTCATATCTTCAATGCTTTTGTGCTTGTACACATCCTGCACAACATTGACCTAAAAAAAAGGTCAAAAAATGGATTTTCTCCAACACAATGGGTGAGACACAGGGGCAGCTTTGCATGAAGATGCAGAGCTATGTCTCACACTCTGTGGCCAAATTTAGGCTCACTTGGCCTCCCTGGTGTGAGTACCAAATGCAGTACCCACTCTTTGCCAAAGAGTTCTCCCCAGAGTCCTACCCAAAGTCCCCTAGTATCCTCTCTATGACTCCCCCACATGCCCTCCCTCCTATCCCTGACCTTATCTAGTTGGAACACTTACCATAACAGGAAGGTGTTCAGTCCCCTATTTTATAACACATTGTCTATTATCCAAGCCCCCCCCCAAGTGATATATATATCTACCCAATTGAACCAAGTGAGAGGACAAGAGGATTTGGATGGAATAAACACAAGTCTTTATTACCTTGCTACCTTCTATTGGAAGCTATTCTGAACCAAGTGGTACTGACTTGACCTAAAAGCTCTCCCACTCACCAAGTACAGTCAGTAATAACCCACATATTTGGTGCTGTCTCTGTGGAAATAAGCACAAGTGAGGTAATGACTACTACAATCAAACAAAAAATATACAAGGGAAAGAGAGAGAAAGCCCTTGAGTGGTTTGATAAGTCTGAGAGAGTTGCGGTTGATGCAGGATGGGATAACAATAAGAAAGTAAGGGAGTTTGCAAGACATATGGAAGGGCCAGCATGGCAATGGCATTATGAGTTGGAAGATGCAGTTAAAGACAAATGGGATGCACTAGAAGAAGCCTACAAGACATGCTTTCTATATGCCAAAGGATACCACTACAAAGCCCTTCTACTTTCCTCACAGAAGAAAAGCAGTGAGAGCTATGAAGCCTACACTGAACTGTTTCTCCAACAAGTTCAATGTCTCCCAAAAGACAAAATTGTGAAACAACAGCTCATGAGGTATCACATCATGGGCTTAGATGACAAATAAGAGGTAGGGCATCCAAAGAACAATAGGGATGTAAAACATTGCAAGAGTTGGTCAAATGCGTATGAGGGGTCATCTTGCTGTTGGGGCTACCCTATAGTGATACAAATGATTGAAGGACAGGGATCCCATGTAAGAAAGGAAAATTTGCCTCCCTAAAAGACTGTGAGTTAGAGGAATTACGGCAAAAGGTCCAAGAACTCTTGATCAACAATGTCCAAGAAGTCCCAAAAGAAGGTGATAAACTCTGGGAAGCTGTTGTAGATTTAAAGGCCCAGGTACAAGCCCTGACTCAACAGATGGAACAGCCCAAAAACAGCACCTGTGTTATGTATATGGAGAAGTAGGCCACCAAGCCCACAAATGTGAAAAATGGTACGGACAAGCACCCATACCAGACACAAAAGAGAAGAAGGCATCAAAAGTCTGAGTCCCTTGCCAGGAGGCCAACAGGAATCAGTCAATTTAAGCCCTCCAGTCAGAACAGTCAAAGTACAGAAGAAGAAGCGTCAACATGATGCTTCTTGAGAGGAGGCAAAGGAACCTGTAGTAGAGGTTCTGCCAAAAGGAAAGAACGCGGAATTAGATGAACAGGTACAGAATGAGCCTTGGGAAGAGGTGTTGAAACAAACAAAGAACACTAGTATGTCTTTCCACAGCCTATTCCCCATAATGAAGGTGCTAGAGCAAGCCAAGGCAACCCTCCCAATAACCAATTTACTGGGACTGGCCCTGGCTCTAGTCAAGGAACTGATAGAGGGATTGAAGGAGAAAACAACCCTTCATGTCAACCAGATGGTCCCACAAAAACCAAATAAAGGTACATACGTAAAGGTACATACAGAGAATACGGAGATTGCTGCCCTTTTGAACACAGGATCCTCAACATTGATCATGTCAGGATCATTAGCAAAATGTCTAAAGTTAGATATAGTACCCAACAACACCATTTGGGTATGGCTAGCAAATGACCAACTGGACACAACAGTAGGAGTGGTGCCTAATTGGCCCATCCAGCTAGGCAACTTGATTATACATTGAGATGTTGTGGTTCCACCTGTAGCAGCCAATGACTTACTCATTGGTGAGAGTTGGTTTATCCAACATAAGATGGATATACTTTACAGTGCATCTGAACTCAGGTGGGATACCAAGAGTATCCCACTGATTCATATCATCAATGAGAACAAGGAGTGTAGCAACAGTGTGAAAATTGAAGAGGTAAAACCGTTGCAGTCTCCAATCATCACACAAAAGGTGATAAAAATACCACCCACCAGTGAGACTGTGCGCTCATTAGAGACACCAATAGCTTATTTGATGAGCAGAAGAATGATAACTGCAGCAAAGGCATCAAAGCAACTGGAAGGAATCTCAATCCCTAAAGTATGGATACTGCCAAAATTTGAAATGCAAAGTCTGAGGTGCTTAGTAGTTAACAATGGGCAACACATGGTGACATTGCCTAGAGGTGTGCCATTGATAAACCTAGAGGAAGTCAACGGAAACAACCAAGGACCACCTACAAATAAGGAACCAGAAGAAGAACTCACCAAACTAGATGTGGACCCTGGTCTACCACCTGCATTACAAGACAAGTTTCTAGAAGGAATATGCCTGCTTGCCCAAGTATTCTCTAAGAACCAAGTAATTGGTCATATACCTGGGGTACATCACCAAATCCACCTTGCCAACAAATACCCAATCAAGCAAAAAGTCTATAGGAACTCAAAAACTGACACAGAATATATTAAAGACATAATTGAAACTTTATTAAAAGACAACATCAATACAGAGAGCCAGTTGCTGTGGGCTTCCCCTGTAGTGATAGTCCCAAAGAAAGATGGAAAACAATGCTTTTGCATTGACTACCAAAAATTGAACGCCGTCACCTGGAAGGACGTGTATCTGCTACCTCAAAGAGACAACCTCTTGGACAGATTAATTGGAGCTAAATATTTTAGCTCTCTTGACTTAAACTCTGGGTAATGGCAAGTATAAATAGCCCCAGAAGATCAGCCCAAAACCGCTTTTATAACATTGTTTGGATTATACAAAGGGAACCAACTACTCTTTGGCTTGTGCAATGCTCCCACTACATTCCAAAGGATAATTGACAAGGTGCTAGGAAAACAATGTTAGGAATGCGCTCTTGTGTATCTGGACAACATCACAATATATTCCCCCAATGTAGAAGAACATATACACAATGTGCAATGTATCCTGACAGCCCTCCTCAAGAACCAACTCAAACTACATCCCAAGAAGTGCCATTTCCTGTATACAAAATTGCTGTTCCTGGGCCACAAAATCTAGGCAGATGGAATATACCCATCTACTTCACTCCTAAAAGCCATTCAAGATACACCTGCACCAAAGGATATTAATGTAGTGTTGGGATTCCTAGGATTAGCCAGCTACTAGCACCACTTTGTCAAAAACTTTGCAACAATAGCAGCCTCCCTATACAAATTGATGCAAAAAGGCCAGTGCTTTGTGTGGTTGGAGCCTCAAAAGAGAGCATTCAACCAACTGAAACATTCCCTGATGTCACCTCCAGTGTTACATTTTCCCAATTGGGATGCAAGATTTCTTATTAACTGTGATGGAAGTCTCACCGGTATAGGCACTGTACTGGGACAATACCTCCAACCTGGCAAATTCCACCCAATTGGTTACATGAGCCATTTGCTACACAAACACAAATATTACTACCCCATTACTAAGATAGAATGCCTGGCTGTTGTTTCTTCAATTAAACAATTCCACACATACAAACATGGTTGCCAATTCACAATAGTAATGGACCACAGCGCACTAATCTGGCTGATGAAAATTAAAGACTTTACCAGTTGACTAGTACATTGGGCCCTCCAACTATTCCATACATATATACGCGGTTGCCATTTCACAATAGTAATGGACCACAGTGCACTAATCTGGCTGATGAAAATTAAAGACTTTACCAGTTGACTAGTACATTGGGCCCTCCAACTATAAGAATACAACTTCAAAATAATTCATTGCACTGGCAAGAAACACCAAGATGCAGACTTCCTCAGTTGCTATCCTGTTTGCCAAATACACATCAACAATGACTACAAGGATGTAATCTGCCTTAAAAGAAGAGGGAAGTACCCCAAACACATTGTTACAAACAAGCAGAAGAGATACTTTTGAAAGAAATGGTGTCAGTACAAAGTACAAGAAAACCAATTATGGTTCATTCACGGACAGTTCAGATTTGAGGTACCCTTGGTAACTACCTGCAAGGAAATCAAACAAGAAAGACATATGTCATTAGGTCATGCTAACCCCCTAATAACATCCAAGATGTTAAGAAAGATGTTTTATTGGAAAAAAAATGATGACCAACATTGTGAATATGTTGCAAAGATGTTCCACCTGCAAAAGATTTTACTGGAGTCAGAAGATAGGGACAACCACACCAATACTGCTTGACCTACCCTTCCACTGGGTAGGGATCAACCTTGTTAGCCCCTCTATGAAGACAAAGAAAGGAGAGCAATACATAATAATTGCTACCAATTATTTCTCAAAGTGGGTAAAAGCCTAAGCCATCCAAAATAAAGACCTAAAGACAACCACCCAATTCAATCTAGAACACCTCATATGCTGGCACAGATATCCTCAGATACTCCTCTCCAACAATGGTGGCTCCTTCCTGAACAACACCAGGGCCCATTTGTGTGAAATGATGGGTGTGAAATGATGGGTGTGAAACAGGTCTGCATGGCTGCATATCACCCCCAGATCAATGGATAAACCAAGAGGATGAGCCAGACATGTTGCCACACACTAGAGAAGCTCTGCTGGGAACTTCCCCAATCATGGGCCAAGCTACTCCCACTGACACTCCTAGCAATGCGTAAAATACCAAACAAAACAACAGGTTTCTCCCTGTACAAAGTTCTGTATGGACAAAGGCCCAAGTGGCATGAAGAAGCTGGATTGACAATGGAAGGTGTCCCCTTGACAACACATAACAACTATGTGGAAAGGTTGATACACTGTATTGCCCACCTTTACATAAAAGTATTCCAAAATGTCAACAAGCACCTTCCCCCTCTACCCAAAAATGAGAAACTAACAGCACAAAAGTGGAAACCAGGCAATAAAGTGTGGTACAATCAAACCGTTGCAGGCCTCAGGTTTTGCCCACAAATCACACCCCAATGGATTGGCCCTTGCACTGTTACTAGTTTGGACCACAGGCCAGAGTACACCATCACCCTGAACAATACAACAATCAGCAACATTGTGGTGGTGTATAGGTCCAAGGGAGAGATACGTCCAACACTTCTCAAGTGTTTTGTGTGTGGGGTGTTCACTGGGTGCAATAACCTCTGGCAAATGCTTGCTAGGAATACTTGGGTTCTGTCTCTAATCTAATGTGAAGGGGAATAAAGCCACAAGCTTGTCAAGGGAAAACTATTGAGCTACAATCCCCAACTTAGTTGGCGTCTTAACAAAAGTATGTGCTGCGTTCAGCGTCCTTTGAGATGACAATGTACTAAAGCTTCCAAAGTCAAAACAACTCTAAACTCCACCAGCATGGACTGGATAAGAATGCAGCTGTGGTCATAGTTATAAAGACCAAAAAGTATCTTTGCCTGTACAAGAACAAACTTGGGAAAGAATCAAATAATAAAAGATACCTAATCTGAGTATTCCTCACAAGTAGTGCCTCCAAGGTCAGTTGGCTGTCAGCATGGCTTACTGGGAGTGTCCTGTGGTCTGAGGTTGGAAGTTCAGGTAGCAGCAGGTAGCAGTGATCACACTAATCAACAAGTTGGTATATTGATAAAAGGGATGATGATTTATTGTTGAGGGATAGCCTCCCTTATATACTTTTCTTACTGGCTAAGTGATTACTAATCATGGTGTTCCAGAAGGTTCTGGATATCAATAGAAATCTTAATAACATCAGAATGACCTAAGAATGTTCTAAGTAGGTGCTGGAAGGTTCTAAGAGGCACAGCACATCCAACCAATCAGATCAGTATTTTGAAACCTGTGTAACATAGGGATACCATATATGGTATGGAAATGGTAGGGATGGTGACACGGGTTGATCATGTGTGGTTTGCTGGCTATTTAGCTCTGTCAAAAACATCCCTTGAGCAACGCAAGCCGCACCCCACTCTACCACCAAGTGGTATCAGGTACTTGCCTGTGACCCCCTTGCAAGTGACAACCAGCAATGGTACTATGGTGACTCCCCATGCTCCATGAACAAAATTGACCCTGGAGAAGCAAGTTAGTCAAAGTACTTCAAGTACAAAGCTCCCTCTTAACCCCCAGGATATGTGAGTACTGAATGCAGTACCACTCTTTGCCCAAGAGTTCTCCACAGAGCCCTACTCAAAGTCCCCCAGTATCCTCCCTATGATTCCCCCACACACCCTCCCTCCTATCCCTGCCCTTATCTAGTTAGAACACTTACCATAATAGGAAGGTGCTCACACCCCTGTTTATAACACATTGTCTATTATCTAAGCCCCCACCCCAAGTGATATAAATATCTACCCAATTGAACCAAGTGAGAGGACAAGAGGATTTGGATGGAATAAACACAAGTCTTTATAACCTTGCTACCTTCTATTGGAGGCTATTCTGAACCAAGTGGTACTGACTTGACCTATAAGCTCTCCCACTCACCAAGTACAGTCAGTAATAACCCACACCTGGCACACAATGGCATCATTTGGCACTCATGGCTTAATGTGGCACTATCCAACAGAATAAGTCTATTGAATCAAAGTATACCACTCTATGGGGCAACTATTTGACACTCAGTAACATGACCCTATTTTGTCACTTCTTGGTCAGTACCTATGTGAGTCAACAACAGTCTTGTACTTGATAACCTGCATCTATATAAATGTGGGATTCAATGATAAGCTGCCATAATAAGCACAATAAATACAATTGTGGCACCATCAACACAAATGCATGAAACACTGTTTCCACTTTGTTTGGACTCATTTTCATATATCTGTGGCCATAAAAGAAAATAAAGTTGTCTGGTTTCCTGCAAAACTACACTGCTGAGAGCAGCAGAAAAACACTAGGGCATTTGATGTAGCAATCAGGGCTTATCTAACAATGGCCATGTTGACAGTATGCCCACTGAAGGTGATAATGTAGGCTCCTCAGGCTCTCAGTAAAGTGGGCAATTGGGAATCTTTGCAGAGCTGCAAGCTGAACATAATGCCCTAGCAGATGATAATGTAGCAAATGCAGTACCTTTGGCTGGAGATCAGCTAGTGGCTGACATGCCATCACCACCAACTATTTTAGCCAATGTATTGTCAGCTCATAAAAAAGTAATAATGAGCCAGTAAGGTGCAGTGGCTGATAAGAAAGATGTGATGACACAGAGAAATCAGGAAAAAGTCCAGTGATAGGATCAGCAGAGAGTATATGTAGCTAAATTGATATCCCAGGTAGAGAATGCAGTATCTTTGCTGCAAAGCAGGAACTCAAGTAACTCAATGTCACAGCTAAGTATTGTTCAACTTCCTAATATAACAGCAGAGGAACACCATCAAGTCTTTGAAGCATAATCATAGTGCTCAGTGATAAAGCCCACAGAAAAACATATTACAACATGGGAGGGAGAGACTGTGGTGTATATACTGCAGCCTAAAAATCAAAAGACACTGGAGATCTGTGAAGCCATTGAGTGTAATAAGGAAGAGTGGGCTAACATACTAGATGCTGTAAGAATTCTTTAACACCATCACCTTAAGGTCAGTATACCATGGGACCATCAGGAACTCAAAGCCAAGCAGCATGCGCTTGACCTGCTCTATGAAAATCATCCCAATTTCAAGCATGCAATCAGATTTTGGACCATCATTGGTATGCTCACAGAGTATCTCAAGAATAGCAGAAGCTATCAAAGGCAGAATAATAAGGGTGCAATGGCTAAAAACCAGCAACTTCCTCAAGAGCCTATTACAAGCAGGGTTAAAAGCTCCAAACAAGTGTCAAGGAGAATTCAGGTAGCTGGCAGAGTGCCAATAAGGGGCAAGCTGGCTGACACAGATGGACCAGCACAACATTTATCAAAGAATAAGTGTAGCTCCATTCAAGAGTTACTCATACCAAATAGAAGTGAAGGACTTTGCAATAATAGATGCTAAGGGCTTCCTTAGGAGCTGGTCATAACTAGGGCCAAAAGCTTAAAATACGTGGCAAAGAAATGTCTGGAAGAGTGCCAGCAACTAGGGCTGAAAGCTCAAAATCAGCTGCAGAGACACCTGAGGCTGCCAGGAGAGTGTTGGTTAGGAACAAGAAGGCAGAAATGAATACACTAGTGCAGCATGTATCAAGAAGACAAAGTATGACCAGGCAGTTATAAAGAAAAATATAAAGAAGAAAAAGTCCACCCATGCTAGAGTCAGGGACATGTAAGAATAAAGCTTGAGTACTTATCAATTGATGCTGTAAGCCTAGGACAGGCTGAATTTCATAATAACTAAGATTAATTACTAATGAGACAAAATCTGTTTTCTCAAAAGTTGGAAGTGCAATCACTTTAGCTACACTCCAGTGAGGTAGATTAGCTTGCAGAGAAAGGCAATATATCTGCCACTGCCTCTACATTGTCCGTTTTAGATTGTGTGGAGATTGCACTGATAGTCAAAGCAACAATGCCAAGAATTCAAAAGACTATTGCAAGGCCTACTGTAGATTTTGGGGCAATAACAGGCACAGCAAAAGGTTGCTGCACTTCATCAAGAGCTGTGCTCAAGATAGTTCACTTGAATATTGCAAGGATGAATGCAAAGACTAGCAAATGAGAAGCTAGACCTTGTGGTTGTTACCAAAAATCAGGATGTCTGGGAACTGGGGTATGAAAATTGCATAAAGCTGTGGGTTTACCACCAGAGTCTTGGAGAAAGAATGTATTGGCAGAAGTACCAGTTAAATGGTGTATTTTAATGGAGCTATCTGTTGAGTGTGAGGTTAAGTTTACTGTTAATGTTGGGTATAGGGACTTGTATAGATTAGTTTAATTTGCAATTGAACAACAACTGAAGATTAAAAGGAATTATACAAACTTGTATGCATGAAAGTAATAGCATTGTCTGAGTAAGTAAGTAAGACGTGTGTAGAAGATGCAATAGCTAATCTATGTAGATAAATGTAGAAGGTGATTCAGTGTCCAGAACTAGAAAGTGAGACAATTTGCAGAAAACCAATCAAAAGCTACTGATACATTGTTTTGATGTGATATTTTGACTAAGTTTCTTGTGAAATCTGGGATGCAATATTTTCAAAACAGTCATTACAAAGTGTCCTATATGCATTAATGCCTCTTGACCACAGGATCTAAACTATGCAACAACCTTTGTATAGTATTACAACAAGTACCTTCATAGGCTCAATCTCTGCTCCATCTTGATTGGTGTGTGGAGAGTATTGGGCCTTGCATCAGCTTTTGGGAGTTTCCTATGTAGCATTTGTGTGGGGAGATAGGAAGACAAGTCAAGATGCAAGTACTACCATGTTGCAGTCTCAGCAAGAATATAACCTTCAAGTTTGCCATGGATGTGATGAATTGGCACGTGGAGGACAGCCTGGAAGAATTAGATAATACTGATGAGCTCATGTCTAGCTGCTAAGAAGATGTATTTTAGATGAGTATACTCTACCCCAAAGATGCAGCCAGCTGAAGAACTGAAGATAAAATTCATAGAATAACCCAATAGTTGATGAGAGAAGTCTGCAGGTGCACCAGCTACTGATGTGGATGTGATAGTTATCATTCTGAATACCCTGACAGATATGTCTTGGGGTTTGTATTGGCACTATAGTCCAGATTTGAACATTTGACCTCAGATATGTATATGTGAGATGTTTGGATGAAGTATACAAAAATCAATTATCAGTCAGAAGGAAGAAGGAACTGGTTTGAGAAGCAATGATAACAGGCACAGGAGGTACTCAAGACCCTTCAAGTGCTGCAGCAATCTGTTTTGCATCTACTGAACACTGAAGGGACACAAATCAAGCTGGTACCTCAAAAAAAGGGGTAATCAGCAAAAAAGGCCGGAATATGGGAATGCACTGGCAACTGGGGATAGACTATTCAAATCTGCACTAGATATGACCACAAATAAGGGTTCTCTGTTGTATTATGTTTACTCTGGAGCATCCCAGCACTTTACATACCAGAAACAGCTTTTAAATCAATATCAACAAGTTTAACTGAGAAGGTTTTCTGGGTTGATGATGGAACAATTGATGTGGCCTGAGAAGGAACTATCCAGGAAAATCTCTGAATCTCTGAAGGAGCCCTCACACTTGTCTTTGGAGAAGCTCTCTATGTACCAGAAATAGCCAAGAAACCACTATCCGTAAGCAAGGCCACTGCCAAAGGGCTCAGTTTCAGTATTGACAGTTCTGGATGCTGTATCAACAATTAAAATGGTGCCCATATTGCTTTGGGCATTGGAGATCAGATTTGGTGCAAGTTGACTTATGTTTCATCCTATCTTGTAGCCAATATAAGTAACTTACATGAACAAGTACCAATGCATTTGCACTGGAGATTAGGGCACATCTATTTGCACTCTTTGTGAAATATGATCAAATATTGGCTAATTCACAATGTAAAGTTGATCCCCCAGTAGGTGTAGAACATTGTGGAGTCTGCATAAATGGGAAATAAGTCAGACAACTGCTCAATGTTATTGTAGCAAAATTGATCCACTTTTTGTCAGGTTCAGGCTTTGCCATATACCACAGAACTGGAGTTTCCTTACTTCTGGCAACAGTCTAATTCATTTAGACAACTTCACTGTATGTCCATACTAGGCTCAGGGACAGTAGCTTCCATCATATAGATTCTATGTGAGGTAATAGAAATGACCTATATTAGGCAAAGCTAAGGCTTTGTCATCTATATGTGATCCAGATTATCCCATTTCTTGGTACTGTGTCACACAGTACATGACCAAAAAAGGGTTTTTGTTCAACTCTGAGCTAGGATGGCCTGCTCCTACTTGAACCATGCCTATTTAGTGCGTCAGATTTACAAAAATGATCTAGAGTGGTCATATTTGTTTTCCTTAAGTAACAATATCTATCTTTGATAGATTACTTTGCTTACAATAGACTCAAGGTCCATTTGCTTCTTGGTTTTCCCAGTTTGGTATCAGAAAGTACCATTGATTATTGAGTAGGTATTTTCAGAGTGCTTCCACTGATTTGAATTGATACAAATGCTTTTGTCTTATCAGAATATACATATAGAGTAGAGTTTAGTGCATTTCCAGAAGTGAGATTCCTCTTAACAAGGGCTTTGATCATCCTTATTCTCCTAATAGGTATTTTCAACCTTGAGCTTGGTTTGCAAGGCTAACTGATGTTCTCAGAGTCTTCAGAATCTATAAAGCCCATCTGGTTGATGCTTGCACCTTTTTTCTTTTAGCTCCATAGACAGCACTGTGGTAGGGTAAACATACCTCCCACCGACAAGTTTATTCATGTAGTCATTATGATAAACCTATCCATATTGTATCTTATCAGTATTATCCCATTCTTCTTTTGCCCATATTATCAGTATTATCCCCATATGATGTTTACCCTGATTAGTTATTAGCATTAGTTATCCCAGATAATATTCAGCTTTGTGATCAGTATATGTATCTACATAAGGCAAGTACCCATGTCAAGTACCTATGACACATGACCTAGGTCTGTGTTACCATCCCTACTAGTTCAATACCATATATGGTATTTCTATGTTGCACAGGTTTCAGATTACTGATTACTGATTGGTTGAATGTGCTGTGCCTTTTAGAACCTTCCAGGACATTCTTGGCATAATTTCAGCTCATAGTGATGTCATCAAGAATTCCACTAATACCTAGAATCTTTGAGAACCTTGTCATTAGTAATCACTTGGCAATCAGGAAAAGTATTTAAGGGAAAGCAATCCCTCATCAATAAATCATCCCTTCTATCAGTAGCACTTCTATCTTATTGATTAGCAGTTGATCACTGCACCTGCCTTTAACATTACATCTCAGACCTGCCATCAAGGAGCTTTTCAGGGTAGTGCACAAGACACACAGAGGACTTTGGAGACACTTGGAGCACCTAGGAAGCTAGAGAAGCAGGAGCTTTTACCATTGTGATATATTGACAAAGACACCAGCAGTTTAGACACAGAGGGTATTGCACCCATCAGACACCTCACACACCTTGAGTTGTGTAGCTTCTCCCAGGAGTACCTCTACACCACCACAGCACACATCAAGACTTCTGCTTCAATGAATCTGCTCCAATTTAAACTACAATATCTGATAGATCATGTTGAAATTTCAAGGCTCTTGTGGAATTTGTGACTCAATGACTTTGTACAAGAGGCACCATGAAGCATATCTGCACTGATAGATAGTCCAAATATAGCCTACATAGGTTTTGGCTCCATATGGTGAGTACCCTAATTTGTAGTAGTAATATTTTCCCATTTCTCTACTTTTTCTTTTTCTGCTAAGGATCCAAGCAAGATCCCATTTGTGGGATGGCTCTGGACTCTCCTACAGGAGGGACCACAGCGTGCTTTAGCATAGAAGTCCTCATGGCACTGTTCCAGAATATATGACTATTTAGCAGTGAAATAATCAAAATTGGTATCCACTTAGATCTATGATAACTTTAGATAGAGTTGATAAAATTTGATCAAATAAACTGCATTTGCAAGCTGTATAATATCTTATCCAAAAGCTTGTCTAACATGCATTGAGGTCATATAAATACATACAGCAATATATTTCTTTGCAGTACTGGACCCTCAAATGCTGATATTACACAATTTCTTCAGTAGTGGTAGAGCACCAATGTACTATATCTCTTGACATATTTACATGCCAGCTTGCTAGACTCTGCTTCATAACAAGCTTCAGTAGGTACTAAATCAGTATCTTGGGGGCAAGTTCTTCTTCTCTACAGCAATATCCTCAGGAACATAGTCCGTTGGGCAGTGGTAGTAATTGTTAACTTTAGCAGAGCAATAGTGCAGAAAGTCTTTCTCCAGAATAGCAGAAAAGAATTCAAGGCAAAGTAGACACTAAGAGAATAGCAGACTTGGGGTTTATAACCTCTTGCAATATTCTGAGAAATATTGGAAGTGGTAATGAGAATTAGTGGATTTACATGTTATATAATTGTGGATTTATTGATCAAATGTATGGTATTTATACTTTTGACAAAGTAGAGCAAACAAATATGTAGGTTCTGTCATGGAAGGTTCCAAGAATATGTATGCAAAGTTTGGGGCTTTTGGACAACTATAGGAAAGATTATGATCTGGGTACCTGATAATTTGGTGAAAATATTCTAGGTAGATCCTGACAAGAAATTTGGTCAGTACAGAATGATAATCAACAAATAAGATCTATGTGACTAAGCTATCCTGAACATTAAGGAGACAACTTAATAATTACAACACTCAAGAGCCATGGTATCATCAAGACTAAGACACAATCTCATCTATTTCAATGACATCTGTGTGGACTTAACCGTAATTCATCCTTAAGAATGATGAAGAATTTGATCACCTTTATCGATGATAATACAAGATAGTTATGGGTTAACTTTATGAAAACAAAAGAAGAAGCACTGTCAAAGCTCAGGGAGCTTAAAGCTGTGGTGAAAAGAGAAACTGGTGAAAATATTAGCAAATATACTCTGACAGGGGTGGAGAATTGTTGTGTTGTATTATGACTAGTTTGAGGCTTGTTCTGCAATGTGGAAGCTAATCAACATTATACAAAAAGTTCCAGAATGCTAATACTAGAATAGCTTATTGGGAGTTTGATATACCAATAGAAGATATAATTTTCACTAATATCCTCAATCTTGGGCTTAAAATATATTATAGACAGTGATTCTCACTTCTACAGCAGTGTTCTGACCTTCTGTCAATTACTGGGCTTATTTACTTTTATGTAACTTCTCCTTATTTGGAAGTCACTTTTCTTTCTGAGAAAATATTTGCTAATATGGAAATTCTGAACTCCCCTTTAACCTAAAGGGGTGTAGTGTAGAAGTCTCTAAAGGGGTCTTTAGACCTAATGGGGTGTCTAAAGTGGTGTCAGAGTAAAGGGGCTTTTTGTAGTGGTCACTAAAGTGGAATTTACACTAAAGGAGTGCCTGAAGGGGCTTCTTTAGGTAAAGGGGCTTCTTAAAGGGGTCTCTAAAGGGGTATCTTTAGAATAAAGGGGCTTCTTAGTGGGGACTTTCCAACAGAAAAGTTGTAGTTTTCATGTAGAACTTAGATTGGATTCTTGTGAGCTTTGCAGTCTCTTTGCTGATGTAGTACCAATCAAAGTCAGAATACTCAACAGTGCCAGTGATGCAGAGGAAGTCTTATAACCTTTGAACTTGTAACTGTAGTGTGGAGATTCTGGAAAGAGAGACTCTCCTTTATTTTTCAGCTGGGGAAGTCACATATATGAAAATTCTGAGGGATCAAAATTTTGCGCAAGCAATACATATTATACAAAGCCAAAATTTTGCAGTAGTGCAGATTGCACATAGGTGCAGCACCTGTGAAAATATCACGTGATTTTATTGGCTGATTTGAAAGCTACACACAATCAAAGTCACCATAGTAATTCTAGCAATAGAGGCCTAGTTTATATGATAATTGGGCTCTTTTGATCATAACTCCTTGAGTACTGCTTCAAATGAGCTGTAACTTGAACCATGTGTTGACTACTGAGCATTTGGCATGAAATAATATTCTTGGGTGAATTTCTTGTCAGGGTCTGGAGCATTTGTCCTTCAAAGCTGGAAATTCTTGATCTTTCACTTGTGTGTTATGATAGTACAAAGAAAAATAAAGAAATGAGTCCAATATTGGTTTTGAGATATGTAGTAATGGAATACTTTTCATTATCACAGAATATACCTCAAAACTCTTCATCCACTTCTGCAAAAATACTTGGGATAAAGTAAGAGATTACTGCACCATACTCTCCATAACAAAATGAGTGGCAGAATATGCAAGCAATACAATAATTGAAACTGCAGATCTATATCCATTATCAAAATTATCCTATGATCTTTGAACAGAGTCAGTTGTTACTGCAGTATATCTCAAAAATAGAACATTCCAGAGAACTCTATAATCTTGGTTTGATCTGAATTAGTGCATCAAGTGATTATTTCAGGGTCACAAGCCAGAGGATCCAACCAGATCAGGCACTGCCTGTATTACTATATCAATGAGGGTACAAAGGTATCCTATGCCTATTCAGTTCAAATTGATGGATCATAGACAGTAAAAGAGTTCCAAAATTGCCTTTGGAGGAAGCTTGGAGATGTGCAATGACCACAGAGTATCAGGCCCTGATGAAAAATCAAACTTGGTACCTAGTCAAATTCCCAACTAGCAAAAAATGAAGTGGATGCTGATAGGTCATCTACAAAAGTTACATTGCTGATGGTATATTTGAGAGACACAAAGTAAGATTTATGGCCATAGGATACTCTCAGACAAAGGACTGGACTACACTGAGACCTGTGCATCAGTAGCCAAGATTAATTCCAGCATACAAATACTGGACTTATTCTGTTGGATAGTGCCATATCAAGACATGAGTGCCAAATGAGGCTATAGTGTCCCAAGGAGGCAAAGTGCGCCTATACATGGCCACAGAGTGTGAAACATAGCTCTGCATCTTCATGCAAAGCAGCCCCTGTGTTTCACCCATTGTGCTGGAGAAAATCCATTTTTTGACCTTTTTTTTGAATCAATGTTGTGCAGGATGTGTAAGAGCACAAAAAAATTGAAGATATGTGTCAGGTACTCATTACCCATGGCACTCTGAATCTAGCCCTGTGGCTTGTATCATGTCACAAAGATTATGGCACTATCTTGGTCCACTGGTACTATCAGGCACTATATTTAAATATTAGACCTAAAGTAAAACCTATAAAAGCACTTATAGTGCCTGATAGTACCAGTGTACCAAGATAGTGCCATAATCTTTGTGACATGATACAAGCCACATGGCTAGATTCAGAGTGCCATGATTATTGGGTATCAGATCCATGTCTTCAGTCCTTCTGTGCTCTTACACATCCTGAACAATGTTGATTCAAAAAAAAGGTCATTAAATGGATTTTCTCCAGTGCTATGGGTGAAACACGGGGGCTGCTACTCATGTAGATGAAGAGTCATGTTTTACACTCTGTGGCTAAGTTCAGGTCTACTACGCCTTTCTGGCATGTAATGGCACTATTTGGCACCCATGGCTCAATGTAGCACTATCCAACACAACAAGTCTACCAACTAGTGCAGCCAAATATAGGTTTTTGGCTCCTCAAATGGATGTAAAGCTACATTTTGGTATGGAGAACTTGATGAAAACTTGTACATAGACCATCTTGATATGTTTGTTGGACAGGATAACCTAAGCTTGGTCTGCAAGATTAAAAATCTCTATATGGTGTGAAGCTATCATCAGGAGCCTAGAATTGCAAAATAGATTTGTATTTGGAATCACTGAGTTTCCACAAATGTACTGCCAACCACTGTATCTACTATAAGCTAGGTAGAGCAAGTCTGGCTCTGTTAGCTCTATATATTGGTGCAATTATTATAGCCACCAATAACTGAGAAACATTGGAAGAGACTATATCCAGCACATCTAAGGAGTTCAAGATGTCTTATCTAGGAGAACTCAGTTACTACTTAAAGATAAATTTCTCTCTAAATAGAGGTATCTAAATTATCACCCTTAGACAGTCCAATTATATTCAAGATAAGTTCAAGTGGTACCATGTGGATAACTGTAAGTTAGCAGCTACCCTAATGAAGCCAAACCTTAACTTTGTCCAGGTTTTGTTTTAAATATTTTTTAAATCCAAATTCAGGCTAAATATCAGCTTACATGCATTACTATTTCACAAATGCATGAACTAAATCTCATGGTGCTAATTCAATAATTACCAACAAGTTTAAAAATTTGCCTTGAAATATATATTTTTAAATCCAAATTCAAGCCAAATATCAACATTTATACTTTTACATGGTCTTAGAGTAATGGGCACTGAGAATAGATTTAGGAAGGCTCTTAGAACAAGTGTGCAAATTGTGGGCTGTTTTGACAACTTATCAAATCTTCATGACTGGGTATCTGATATTTTAATAAAAATATTCCAGGTAGATCCTAACAAGGAATGTGGTCAGTATTCTCTAAGATTTGTAGGTAAAGATCTGAGTGGCAAGTTAGGTGAGTATTTAGGTGGATTTATGAGCCTCTACAATACTCCTGCTCAGCTAAACGCTCATACTGAATAGTTCTGATATTGACCTATGATTTGTCTCTAGCTAATGGCTTCATAGATTTGTCTGCAATCATTTAATCTGTAAGACAGCAAGCGGATTTAACTAAGTTATATTCAGTAGTTTTAC
>MCFE01000304.1:0-99105 GCA_002104905.1 Basidiobolus meristosporus CBS 931.73 | reverse complement strand
GTACCAACTACTGATGAGGATGGGATAGTTACCATCCTGAATAGCCTGACAGATGAGTTTCAGGGCCTTGTATCAGCCCTAGAGTCCAGAATTGAAGATTTGACCTTAAATTACATATATGGAAGGCTCCTGGATGAAGAATTAAGAAAAACAAGCACCAATAAGAAGGAAGAAGAAAATGCTTTAATAAGTAATGATAACCAACAAAGGAGGTACCCAGGACCCTACAAAGGCAACAGCAACCTGTTTTGTAACTACTGCATATGGAAAGGACACACATCAGACCGGTGTCTCAAAAAGAAAGATAATCAGCAAAAGAAGCCTGAATATGGAAATGCTGCAACAACTGAAGATAGACTATTCATATCTGCACTAAATATGACCACAAACAAGGATTCTCAGATGTGATATATTGACTCTGGAGCTTCTCAACACTTTAGACACCAAAAGAACTTTTTACCAAATATCAAGAAATTCCAATCAAGAAGGTTTTCATGGGTGACAATAGAACACTTGATGCAGTGGGAGAAGGAACTATCCAAGTAAACCTAAGAAGCAGTGAAGAAAGCCATACACTGACCTTTAAAGAAGTACTCTATGTACCAGAGATAGCCAAGAAGCAGTTATCTGTAAGCAAGGCTACAGCAGAAGGACTCAGTTTCAGTTTTGACAATTCCAAATGCAGGATCACTGATCAAAATGGTGCCCATATTGCTTTGGGCATCAGAGATCAGAATCTATACAAGTTGACTTACATTCCACCATATTTGGAGGCCAATATAAGTAACTTAAATGAAGAAACACCAATGCTTTTGCACAGGAGATTTGGACACATCAATTTTGATTATTTGCGTAAAATGATCAAAGATCAGCTAATTTCTGGAGTGAAAAATGATCCCCCAGCTAATTTGGAGCACTGTGAAGCCTGCATATATGTGAAACAAGCCAGACAACCATTCAAGAGCTCTGGGTTAATCAAAACTAAGAAAAAATTGGATCTAATTCACTCAGATCTGTGTGGACCTATGCAAAATTTATCCTTAGGCAAGATGAAGTATTTAATCACTTTTATTGATGATTATACAAGATACACATGGGTCTACTTCATGGAGAGAAAGGAAGAAGCTCTGTCTAAGTTCAGGGAGTTTAAAGCCATGGTGGAGAGAGAAACTGGTGAAAAAATCAAGAAAATATGCTCTGACAATGGTGGAGAATAAACCTCAAAACTCTTCATCCACTTCTGCAAAATTCATGGGATAAAGCAAGAGACTACTGTACCATACTCCCCACAGCAAAATGGAGTAGCAGAACAAGCTAACAGATCAATAATTGATATGGCAAGATCTATGATCCATGATCAAAAATTATCCTATGATTTTTGAGCGGAATCAGTTGCCACTGCTGTATATCTTAAAAATAGGAGTTATAACAAAATACTTCATGATTCTACTCCATTTGAAGCATGGTATGGATACAGACCAAGTGCAGAACATCTAAGAATATTTGGGTGTACAGCATATGACAAAAAACTGGCCGGAAATCAGTCAAAATTTGAGCCAAAAAGTGTAAAATGCATATTTTTGGGCTACTGCAATGAGAGTAAGGCATACAGACTCTACAATACCAAAGCAACAAAGCTTATCAAGTCCAGGGATGTGTTGTTTGATGAAAATTCAAAATTTTCACAAAAAATGACATCAGATGATGACAAAAATTTGATCTCAAGTCCACCAATTGTCAGGATTGAATCAGAGCAAAACAATGAAAATTTTTTCACTCCAGAGGAATCTACAACAGTGGTTCAGCCAGAATCAGTGCCCAGGAATATCCCAGAAGTGATCATTCCAGTATCAAATGCCCGGAGATCAAATTGGACAAGAAATAGCCTAAATTACTATATCAATGAGGGTACAAACTTAGCCTATGCCTATTCAGTCCATATTGATGAACCCCAGACTGTAAAAGAGGCCCTAAATAGCCCTCAGACAAAGTTTTGGAGATCTGCAATGACTGAGGAATATCAGGCACTGATGGAAAATCAAACTTGGGACTTAGTCAAATTACCAATCAACCAAAAATCAATTGGATGCAGATGGGTCTTCAAGGCAAAATACAAGGCTGATGGTACAATTGAAAGATACAAAGCAAGACTTGTAGCCAAAGGATACTCTCAAACAAAAGGACTGGACTATACTGAGACCTTTGCACCGGTAGCCAAGTTTAATTCCATTAGATTAATATTGGCTATTGCAGCTAAATATAAGTTTTTTATTCATCAAATGGATGTAAAAACTGCATTTTTGAATGGAGAACTTGATAAGGACGTGTATGTGGACCAGCCTGATGGGTTTGTTGACCAAGATAACCCCCATCTGGTCTGCAAGCTTAAAAAGTCACTATATGGTCTCAAACAATCACCAAGAGCCTGGAATTGCAAGATAGATTCTTATTTGGTATCTTTGAGTTTCAAAAGATGTAATGCTAACTATAGTATATACTATAAACCAGATAGAGCAAACCCAGTTCTATTGGCTCTATATGTGGATGATCTTATTATAGCTGCCAAAAACCTAGAAACATTGGAAGAGACTAAATCCAGCCTATCTAAGAAGTTCAAGATGTCCAATCTAGGAGAACTTAGTTACTACTTAGGGATTAAGTTCTCCATAGACAGAAGTACCCAGACTATCACCCTAAGTCAATCCAAGTATATTCAAGATATACTAAAGAAGTACAAAATGGAAGACTGTGAACCGGCAGCTACCCCAATGGAGACAAACCTTAACTTGGTCAAAACTCCACCAAATCAAGAGAGCTTGGTGCCATCTGAAAGCCCTGACTTTTCTTATCAATTTATGGTCGGCAGTCTGATGTATATCATGCTTGGAACACGTCCAGATATCTCATATTCAGTGGGAGTTGTCAGCCAACATAATCACAACTATGGATCTGATCATATTGCAGCAGTTAAGCGGATTTTTAGATACCCAAAAGGAACTGCTGATATTTGTTTAAGATACACTTATAAGGACTCAGAACAAGATCTTGTGGGATACTCTGATGCAGATTGGGGACAAAATTTAGAAGACAGAAGATCCCACCACAGGATACACCTTTCTTTACTGTAGAGGAGCAATTTCATGGAATTCAAGAAAGCAACCATCCGTAGCACTTTCCATCACAGAGGCAGAGTATATGGCAGCCTGTGAAGCTACAAAAGAAGCAGTGTGGTTAAGAAAGCTGTTTACAGATTTAGGCCTATGTCAAAAAACGCCTATTACTTTATTTCAAGATAATCAAGGATGTATACAATTAGGTAGAAATCCAACTTTTCACGCTAGAACCAAGCACATAGATATTAGACATCATTTCATATGTGAAGCTATAGAGAATAACTTAGTTAGCTTAGTTTACTGTCCCACAGATGAAATGATTGCAGACATATTTACCAAACCATTAGCTAGAGACAAGTTTGAATATCTTAGGTCAAAATTAGGGCTAGTCAGTATGAACATTTAGCTGAGTGGGAGTGTTGTAAAGATTTGTATTTCCACCTAAATATTCACCTAACTTAGTCACTTAGATCATTACCTTCAAATCCTAGAGAATACTGACCAAATTCCTTGTCGGGATTTACTTAGAATATTTTCACCAAAATACCAGGTACCCAGAACATGAAAATTCTCAAAGTTGTCCAAACAGCCCCAAACTTTGCACACATGTTCTTGGGACCTGTCTAAGCCAATCTGATGTGTTTGAAATGCCAAGACCAGGTAAAAGTATAAATACTACTTTTACATTCAATAAATCATTAAGTGAAACCACATAATCTACTTGTCCTCCCAATCACTTCCAATATCTCCAAGACTCTTACAACAAAGATGACATCTACTGGCAAACAGAATAATACACCCATCTCCCCTGTAAAGGAGTGGTTTGATTGCAAGATCTACTGACTTTGTAGAATCAAGATACAGATCTACCTTGAGGAAAAAAAGCCTTTGAGTAAAGTAACAGGAAAGGAAGTTGGGTCCAAAGGAACAGCAGAAGAAGTAGACATTTTCAAGAGAAGGACAGCAAGGCCTTTATAGCATACCTATCAATGTACAAGATTCCTTCATTGGACAAACAAGCTAACTACTTATATAAGGGTAAACAATCCAACAATTTTTTTAAAAACTTTTCTTTTAACCAAAAAATATGTAAAGCAAAAAAAATTTCCAAAAAAGTTTACTCAGGCACGATATTTAGATATTAGCCCTAAAGTAAAATCTATACAAAGCACTTATAGTGCCAGATAGTGCCATGCATTTTTGTGACATGGTACTAGTCACAGGAGCTAGATTCAGGGTGCCATGGGTTCTGAATACCAGATTCCTGCACAATGGGTGAAACACAGGGGCCATTGCACATGAAGATGAAGACCTATGTTACACACTTGGTGGCCAAGTATAGGTCTTCTTGGCCTCCCTGGCATGCTACAGCTTCATCTGGCACTATCCAACAGAACAAGTCTAATATCTTGTACATGCCAGTTTGTTATATAAGGGTAGCATAAACAATTCAACAGCCCTTTTCACTCTACAAAAAAGAATATTTGACAATAGAATTTCCAAACACATTGGCAAATTAATATTCTGAATGCACCAGTTTGTCTTATAAACAAATATCCCATAACTCTTGGGTAACTTTTTAAAATTCTTCCCTTTGACCATAATATAACAGATAACCTAAATAATCTGTATAGTTATTAATATATTGTTAATAGCAATATAAATGGCATAGTTACTAAAAATGTCATTTATGAAATGTTAAATTTGGAAAATACAATATCAGCTATACCATTTAATTTTTTAAAAAGTGTTTGTTAAACCAAATGAGATTTATTTATTTGATATAAAGATTTTGAGAAAGAATCTTGTCAAATCCTTGTTAAATTGATTTGTAATCTGTATCACATATATATTATTAACAAAACATCTTCTTTAATATGGCAGTAAAAATAACATTTAAGAATTGCAATTGCATAAAAATGTCAGGGAGTATTGCAGAAGAGATATATTTACAGATGAGTTGCACAAGTTTAACATATGGATGTAAATATATGAATTTGGTGATCATATATGTAAATATGTAACTGGATATCTTTGAGGAGGTGGAACTCTGTATAATACCAATCACACTGTTGATTATTTATTTATCTATACGGGAAATTTTTTAGTGTCCAATATCACAAGATAGAAAAAATTCAAATTAAGGGTTAAAGGTTAATATAAATATGATATTTGTTGGAACTAGTTTAATAGACTTGTCCTGTTCAATAGAGCCACATTGAGCCATCAGTGCCAAATGCTGCCATAGTGTGCCAAGGAGGCCAAGTGAGCCTATATTTGGCCACAGAGTGTGAAACATAGCTCTGCATCTGCATGCAAAGCAGCCCCTAAGTTTCACTCATTGTGCTGGAGAAAATCTATTTTTTGACCTTTTTTTTTGGATCGTTGTTTTCCAGGATGTGTAAGAGCACAAAACAATTGAAGACATGCATCTGGTACTCAATACCCATGGCACTCTCAATCTAGCTCCTGTAGCTTGTATCATGTCACAAAAATGCATGGCACTATCTTTGTCCACTAGTACTATCAGGTACTATATTTAAATATTAGCCACAAAGTAAGACCTATATAAAGCACTTACAGTGACAGATAGTACCAGTGGACCAAGATAGTTCCAGGCATTTTTGTGACATGATACAAGCTACAGGAGCAAGATTCCAAGTGCCATGGGTATGGAGTATCAGAGGCATGTCTTCAGTCCTTCTGTGCTCTCACAACACTGAACAATGCTGATCCAAAAAAAAGGTCAAAATATGGATTTTCTCCAGGACAATGGGTGAAACACAAGGGCTGCTTTGCATGCAGATGGAGAGCTATGTTTCACACTCTGTGGCCAAATATAGGCTTGCTTGGCCTCCCTGGGACACTATGGCATCTTTTGGCACTCATTACTCAATGTGGCACTATCCAATGGAGCAAGTCTAATATCTATAATGCTACTTGGCTTCAAATAACTTTTAAAAATTTGTTATAGTATAATACTTAAAGAGTCTTTAAAGATATTTTGCTAAACCAAAAAGTTTTAAATTAATTTTGTATTTGAGATCAAAAAATTTTAGAAGATATTTATGTTGACTAAAAGGTGGTATTAACCAGAACATACATTGATTGTTAAAATGTAAATAACACTTTTATTGTAGCTTGCTGAATATCTTTTCAAAAGATATACCACTATCGTGATTTATACAAGCCCAATGGATGACAAAGTTGTCATACTCATATTGTTGTTTAAACTCTCTTGTATCCCAATAACTATTAGTGCGTCATTGGTTTAAATATTTGACATGTGTATCTTGCTTTGATGTTTTTTATGGTTCTAAAATATAGATTGTCATATTTTGTTTGTTATCATGTAGATTACAACAATCCTTTATGCCTTGTAAGAGGTTTTGGACCATTTTTTATTGTTTAACAAAAGATGCTGGCATATAAATAATCAAAATCTTTGGTAGATATCAAAGAAAAATTATCATTGCTGAGCCTTACAAGTAAAATTTTGGGATTTGTAATAAAAGCATCAGTGCCAATTCAAAAGATTCATTTATATGGCTGAGTATGTCATATATCTAACAAAAGAGGTATTTTGGCCCAAGCTGAACAAGCCTGGTGGAGATGACATTATGAAAAGATTCTTGATGGATATTAATAACATTGTATTGAGGGTGTTGTTTAACATAGTCCAATCTGTTGGTGATGGATTGGTTGAATAACATACAGGTTTTGGATTTTAGACACAAAAATATCTTTGCCAGTACAACAGCAAACTTGGGAAAGAATAAAATATAATAAAGATGCCTACTCTGAATATTCCTCACAAGCAGTGCTGGGAGTATCCTCTGGTCTGGGATTGAATGTTAAGTAGCAGCAGGTAGCAGTCATGACACTAATCAACAAGTTGGTATATTGATAAAAGGGATGTGTGGTAATGGAAAGTATTCCATTACTGCAATATCCCAAAACCAATATTGCACTCATTTCTATATTTTGCTTGTTGCTATTGTAACACACAGGTGAAAAATCAAGAATTTACAACTTTGAAGGACGAATGCTCCAGACCCTGACAAGTAATCCACCCAAGAATCTTATGTCATGCAGAACATGCAGTAGCCAACACATATTTCAAATTACACTTCATTTGAAGCAATACTCAAGGAGTTATGACTAAAAAAGTCCAATTATTTAATATACTATGCCTCTATTGCTAGGATTACTATGGTGACCTTGATCATGTGTAACTTTCAGGCCAGCCAATCAAATCACATGAGATTGTCACAGGTCTGCGCCTATGTCCAATCTGTGTCACTGCAAAATTTTGGCTTTGTATCACATGTATTGCTTGCGCAATTCCCCAAAAACTTCAATCCTTCAGAATTTTCATATACATGACTTCCCTAGCTGAAAAATAAAGTGAGTCTCTCTTTCCAGAATCTCCACATTACAATTACAAGCTTAAAGGCTATAAGACTTCCCCTGCATCACTTGCACTGTTAAGTATTCTGACTTTGATTGGTACTGCATCAGTAAAGAGACTGCACAGCTCACAAAAATCCAATCTAAGTTCTACAAGAAACTACCACTTTTCTGTTGGAAAAGTCCCCTCTAAGAAGCTCCTTTACTCTAAAGACACCCCTTTGGTCTTAAGATTCCTTTAAAGACCCTTTTAAGAAACCCCTTTACTCTAAAACAGCCCCTTTAGGCACCCCTTCAGGTCTAAAGACTCCTTGAGAGACTTTTACAACACACCCCTTTGGGTTAAAGCGGAGCTCAGAGTTTCCATATTAGGAGATATTTTCTCAGAAGGGAGAGTGATTTCCAAATAAGGAAAAGTTACTATAAGAGTAAATAAGCCCAATAGTCAACAGAAGGTGAGAACACTGCTGTAGAAGTGAGAATCTTGGCCTATAGTATACTTTGAGCCTAAGATTGAGGATATTTGTGAAAATTTTATCTTCTATTGGTATATCAAACTCCCAATAAGCTATTTAAGTAGTAGCATACTGGAAGTTGTTGTATATTGTTAATTAGCCACTACAATGTGGAACAAGCCTTAAACTAATTATAATACAACACAACAGATGATGATTTATTGTTGAGGGATTGCCTCCCATATACATTTCTCATTTGCTAAGTGATTACTGATTAAGGTGCTCCAGAAGGTCCTGGAGATCAATAGAAGTCTCAATGACATCAGAGTGAGCTAAGAATGCTCCAAGTAGATGCTGGAAGGTTTGTAGAGGCACAGCACAACCAGCCAATCAAGGATCAGTACTCTGATACCTGCAAAATATAGTGATTGCATATATGGAATGGAGATGGTAGGGATGGTGACATGGCTTGATCAGGTGCAACATGTTCTGCTGGGGGTACTTGCCTAATATTTAAACACTTACATCAAGTAATCTTACATAAAGTGAGGGATAAATTATGCAATATGTAAGCAGGTATTGTAGTTTGCTGTCTTAAAGGATAGTATTGATCAGATAATAAACTGGGATAAAACAAAAATAAGGGTATTAAAGAATTAGGGAAGCAGGAAGTATGGGAATGAGCACATCTCAGTGGGCTTCCCAGTGACCCAACTACAGCATTGTAAGGGATGGTAAGGAATCCAACAAGGCAATCTGGTGCAATCTAGACACAGTTGCTTGTAATTGGTATTCTTTCTCTTAAAGCTCACCTTCCAATTCCTCAAGGTATTCACTTACCCACTGGTGATAGTTTAGAACTAAAAGCTCTATTAATATATCTCATAGTGCATTGGTCATATGAGCCAAAACTCATCAAAATCTCATTGGTTCCCAAAGTTGTTGCCCAAACAGACACAGCTAGCTTGTACTGTGCATGTTGCATACACAACTGTTCTTAGGCAGCTTCCTCATCAAATCTCCTCACTCTCAGCTCATTTTTGACCTCAACACTTGTCCTGTTATATATCTTCTTACATATATCTGCTGGCATCCTGATGTAGAACTCATGCCACAGCTTTGTACTCAGATTCTTCCATATCTGTCAACTCTCTGAGTTATCCAGTTTTGCTAGATTATTGGGTAGTGCCCAGATATCTATATGAAGGCATGGACACTTGAGCCACACTGAAATCCTTTGGCAAGAACTTGAGCAGATTTGACATCAACTTTTCTGGACCAGACCATGCTTGTGAGCTGGGGGATGAATTTTGCCTGGGTTGTACTCAAGACAAGTTGAGACTTGGTATGTTATGAGCTGCTGCTTGAATGTTTAAGTTATATCAGTTCTTAGTCAAATCAATTAGCTATTTATTTAGGTTATCAGTATATCAGTATTATCTATCAAATCAGTAACATTAGTCAGCAAATGAATCAGCAGATCCTTATCCAGAAATAGATATATTAGGTAGGATTTTATTGGGTGATAATGAATCAATCAAATGAGTCATCAGCTACAGCCTACATTAGGAAATACTATTAGTCAGCAATTGATCTGACAAAATGTATATAAGGAGCTGCTGGAATATCAATAAAGATCAGCTCAAGTTTTAGTGAATACAATACTTGCTAAACTCCCTATTCCCCTACAACTCATATACCAAGACTTGTAACATTGGTAGCAGCAATAACCAGAAACATCCCTTCTGAAGAAAGAAGAAGCCTCCCTCAAGATGTTGGAAAATCAAGAATGAAAGAATGCTATGCAACAAATCCTGTCCCAGCAGCAACAGTTACTCCAGATCCTGAGCCAGCAGCAGCAACAAGGAATGACTACCATGGCTCAAAGCCAGCAAAACCCTGTCAAGAGCAACTTTAGTGTAAAGGTCAACCAGTACCATGGTAGAGTCAATGAAAACCTGGGAACTTGGCTCTTCCAGATTGAAGAAGCTTTCAAGGCTAAAGGAATTGCTCCAGAAAAAAATTACATTATGCAGCCTCTTACCTGGCAGATGCAGCTTTGCAGTGGTACTACAACAAAATCAGGTCAGCCACCATGTGGGGATGCTCTACAATCTCTACATGGGATGAGTTTGTGTTGGAAATTCAGGATGCCTTTGACCCCCCACACTAACAGACACTACTAAGAAGAAAGTTGAAGACACTCAGACAAAAAGGAATGATTCAAGAGTACATCTATGAATATAGATGTCTACATGGGCAAATTGAAAGAATGGACTCTCTGGATCAAGTTGACTACTTTATTGATGGGTTGAAAGAAAGAACTTGTAAGGAAGTGAATTATTGAAGACCTCCAACTATTGAAGAAGCCATCAAGATTGCCATTGACTATGACTCAGCTATGTTTGGAGTTGGGAAGCCCACAATGACTAATCAGAAAGGCCACAATCACTATGAAAGAAGACAATCAGAAGCAGTGCCAATGGAAGTAGATGCTATGCAGAAGAATCCTACCTCAGAAGAATGTAAGAAGAAAGGACTTTGCTTCAATTGCCACCAGCAGGGACATATTGCAAAGTACTGCCCTCCAAGAAGAAATAAACACCAGCCCTCAAGAACCGTTAACCGTATTGAGGCCATGGAGCATATTAACATGGAGGATGAGCCTGAAGAAGACTCTGAACTCACCTTCCACATGACAGAAGAATACCTATCCCAGATGACCTCAAACTCAGGAAAGCTATTATACTTGAATGGAGTAATCAATGGAGTACCTGCCAAGATCATGATTGAATCAGGAGCATTGCATGAGTACATGTCAGAGCAATTTGCTCTGAAAGCTGGAATCAACTTAGGACCCACCAAATCAACATCAGTCTCAACAGCTGATGGGAACTCTCACATAATCAACTGTATTACTCAGCCAGTAAGGATCAAGATCAATGACTATGAAGAAGATCTACAGGCCTATATATTTGGGAACTGCAAGTTTGACCTTGTACTTGGGAAAACCTGGCTATTTTGTTGTAATCCCTCAATCAACCAGAGAACCTATGCTACTCAGATCCAGAAGGACAACAAGACCTGTGAGCTATTACCTGCCAGACTAGATTTTAGTTTGGTCAATTCCAGTGTGTGTGAAACAAGTGAGCTTAGCAAGACACAGTTCTGTAGAGCACTAAGAAAAGGCACCCAGATGTTCCTCATGGCAGTATTACAGGAGGATTCCTTGACTCAAGTGCCCCAGAAGGTCCAGACTCTTTTGAAGGAGTATTCAGACGTATTTCCAGAAATGCTTGTAAGCCTACCACCAGTCAGAGATGTGGATCATGCCATTGAAACAGGAGATAGCTCTCCAGTGAGCTAGACACCTTACAGAAGGAGTCCGTTGGAGTTGGAAGTGATGAAGAGACAAATAGATCAGCTACTGGAGCAAGGATATATCAGACCCAGCAAGTCACCTTGGGGAGCACCAGTACTTTTTGTGAAGAAGAAGGATGGAACACTTAGGATGTGCATTGACTACAGAGCCCTCAACTCAGTTACCGTGAAGAATTAGTACCCCATACGTTGGATTGATGAGCTCTGGGACCAACTCAATTGAGCCACTATTTTCAGCAAGATTGACCTCATGTCAGGTCACAACCAGATTAGGGTGAAGCCAGAAGACATCCCTAAGACAGCATTCAGGACCAGATATGGACATTACAAGTACTTAGTCATGAGTTTTGGCCTCACCAATGCCCCTGCAACATTCATGACCCTGATGAAGACTGTCTTCTGGGAGTGCTTAGACAATTTTGTCATAATCTACCTAGATGATATACTGATATGCAGCAAGACAGAAGATGATCACTTGGTGCACATTGAAAAGGTCTTGAAGAAGCTAAGAGAGAACAAGCTTTATGGCAAGCTACCCAAGTGTGAATTCTTCAAGGAACACGTTGAATATCTGGGACACAGTAACTTGCACAGGAGTAACTTTAGACCCTAAGAAGGTGGAAGTAATCAAGAATCTGAAGCAGCTCCATAACATATCAGAGCTCAGATCATTCCTTGGAGTGGTTTCCTATTATTGGAGATTTGTCAAGTTTTTTGCAAGTATTGCAGCCCCTTTGACTGATATCCTCAAGAAAGACAATACCTACAAGTGGGACATAGCTTGTGAGACTGCCTTCCAGATGCTCAAGAATGAACTTGCTTAGCTGCCAAGCTTAAGAATACCAGACTTCAGAAAAGAGTTCACTCTGTGCACAGATGCTTCAGATTATGCAATTGGTGGAGCATTGAGCCAAGAACACAAGGGAAAGGACTATCCTGTTGCCTTTGAATGCAAGAAACTGAACTCAACTGAACAAAACTATCCAGTCCATGCGAAGGAGATGCTTGCTATAATACACTGTTTGAAGACAGGGAGATGCTATATTTAAGGAGTCAAATGCCCTGTGAAGACTAATCATGCCTCCCTCAAGTATATATTTACTCAGAAGGTACTTTCTAGAAGAATGACAAGATGGAGTGAATACATTCAGCAGTTTGACTTGGAGATTGTCTACAGCCCTGGAAAAATCAACATGGTTGCTGATGCCTTATCAAGATTAGATCAAGTTGCACAACTCAACTTGGTGCATGAATCAGATTGGCCTAGCCTATTACCAAAGTACTTGGAGGACCAAGCCATTCCTAATGAGGTGGATGAGTATATCAGCAAGATAATCCAGGATGAAGCCAGCAAATATGTAGTTCAGGATGAAATACTCTACCAAGTTGTTGATGGAAGCCCTAGTGCCTATTGCCCTTATGTTTCTTGCCTGGATATAATACATAAGCTACACAATGAAAATGGACATCTTGGAATTGAAGGGACCTATAGCCTTGTGAAAGCCAGAGCATGGTGGTCCAGAATGAAACAAGATTTTGAGAAGCTAGTGAAAACATGCCCAAATTGCCAAATTAACCAAGGCCAATCACAGAGAATTGCCAAACTCTCTCCCTTGGAGCCTGTAAGACCACTTGAAAGATGTGGAATTGACTTTATCGGAAGACTGCCAACTACCAGGAAATGCAACCATTGGAGCCCAGTAGCAATTGACCATGCTACAAAACGGCCAGTGGCTAAAGCTGTACCTACAGCCAGTGAACAAGAAGTTGCAAGTTTCATCTGCCATGAGATCCTTGTAAAGCTTGGATGCCCTGTAGAGTTTCTATCCAATAGAGGTCCAAACTTTATAGCAAAGACATTGGAAATATACCTGGAAATGCAGCAGATCAGACACCTGAAAACCTTAGCATATCACCCCAGAACTAATGGAGTCACTGAGTGGTTTAATGGATTATTTGAAAAAATGATGACCAAGAATGCAAATGAAGTTGTCAGTAGATGGGATGAGTATATAGACTAAGTACTCTTTGCATGCAGAGTGAGAGTACACAACACCACCCAGCAATCACCATTTTACTTAGTGTATGGATGTGAACCAAGGATTTCAGGAGATCTCATACAACTAAAGCTTACAGACACATTAGAAGATGAACTCAGTCAGCCAAGTAGACACCAGCAACTGGAACAAAGACGTCAAGAGGCACAGACCAAAGTATCTCAAAGTGCAGAAAAGTTGAAGCAGAGATTTTATAAGACTATAGCACCAGAAGCATTGACAGTTGGGAACTTTGTATTGCTAAGAAACAACACTTGGCAGAAGTTTGAGCCACAATGGACAGGACCATTCAAGATCATCAGAGAATGTCCATTTGCAACTTACCAACTAGTGGACAAACAAGGCAATACCTGGGAAGACTTAGTGCATAGGGACAGACTCAAGCTTGCAAGACTTGCTGACAATACTGAATCATCAAGGTATTGGTATCACAAGAAAAGGGAGTCATGAGAACCCTCTCAACTTTAGCAGGGGAGAATGTTATGATCTACCACTAGAATGTTTAAGTTATATCAGTTTTTAGTCAAATCAATTAGTTATTTGTTTAGGTTATCAGTATATCAGTATTATCTATCAAATCAGTAGCATTAGTCAGCAAATGAATCAGCAGATCCTTATCAGACAGAAATAGATATATTAGGTAGGATCTTACTGGGTGATAATGAATCAATCAAATGAGTCATCAGCTACAGCCTACATTAGGAAATACTATTAGTCAGCAATTGATCTGGCAAAATGTATATAAGGAGCTGCTGGAATCTCAATAAAGATCAGTTCAAGTTTTAGTGAATACAATACTTGCTAAGCTCCCTATTCCCCTACAACTCTTATACCAAGACTTGTAACAATGGTAGCAGCAATAACCAGAAACATCCCTCCTGAAGAAAGAAGAAGCCTCCCTCAAGATGTTGGAAAATCATATATAAGGAGCTGCTGGAATCTCAATAAAGATCAGTTCAAGTTTTAGTGAATACAATACTAGCTAAACTCCCTATTCCCCTACAACTCTTATACCAAGACTTGTGACAAGTATAAGGACCATAATAATGGATTTGGATACATATACAGTAGTATACTGGAATCAACCTGGACTTATATGAAATAAACACAAAAGCCAACATGATTGTTGAACTTTGCTTCTATTATGCATGAATCATGTTGGACTGCATTGACATGGAGCAGATCACATCAATCAAAGGTTTCCTATTTGGTTATATACTTGTGAAAAAATCATCAATAAAATCTCCATGTCATTGTTTGAGGATGAGTTTTGCCACATAATGCTGGGTTACATGGCAATTGATGGATTTTCAGTCATATTGCAAGGGAAACCAGATAAACTGAGCTAATTGTGCCAAATCAATCCATTTCACATCCAGTTGATCTCAAACAAACTTAATATAACTTGTTCATCTGAATGGTCATTGCTCATCAATCCCATTACTATTGTTAAGATGCTATGAGAAATTACTGTGATGATCCTGTCAAAAGGCTGTCACAGATTTAAAGTCTTGTGACTAAGAGGTACTGATCCAGTCAGTACACTGCACAGAGACCATTGAAAATGATCACACCCCAAATTTCACAAAAAGCTCAAACAATGTTTTCCATCACAACAATAAATTAGTGACTTTTGATTGGTTCCCTGTCAATTTGCTCACTTTCTGATCCCAGACACTATATCATCACTGACATTTGTATACATTGATTGGCCATTGTCTCTTTTTCACACTCCTTACTTCCTGACTCAACTGTTTCTCTATAGTTGGTCAGTAGGTGAGGACTCCACCCTGTCCATAATGGAAGATGTAAAGGCTTTGGTAAACCAATTGCCTTTTTCTGCAAATGCATCTACCTTGCTGGAGTGTAGCTCAACTAGCTGAGCTACCAACTCCTGTAAAACAGCTGCTTTCTTGCTGCTCATTCTTGGCTATGATGGAGTTCAGTCTGTTCCAGGCTTGAGGCAATAATTGGCAAGAACCACTGTTTTTTTGCATGCTTCCCTGACTCAGGCTTGAATAGACATTTTCCCCTTTACCTCTTAATTTGTCACTGTCAGGTCTTTCACTGCTACTTTGTATGAGTGCTTCTTGTATTGACTACATTTTCTCCTTGAAAGATTCTTCTCTGATGCACCTGTCTTAGCTTGTTTGTCCCTTGTTGACACTCTCCTGGCAACCTGTGATTACTCTTCCACTTGTTTTGAGCTCTTAGCCCTAGTTGTGACAGGCTCCTGAGAAAGCTGCTGGTTTATATCACTGCCTGGTTCTTCATTGCTACTTTGACTGAGTGCTTCTTGAGTGGTACTAGGCTTTCCCTGGATAAATGTTGTGCTGGTGCATCCATGTTTGCCTGCTTGTTCTTTATTGTCACTCTTCCAGTTACCTGACATCTCTTTGATGCTTGTTTGGAGCGTTTCGCCCTGCGTATAACAGGCTCTTGAGGAAGCCGCTGGTATTTAGCCATAGCACCCTTGTTCTTGTGCCTTTTATAGTTTCTGCTATTCTTAAGATACTTCCTTGGCATATCAATGCTGGTCCAAAATTTGGTTGCATGTTTGAATCCAGGATAATGCTCATCAAACAAGTCAAACACATTCTGATTGGCCATGAACTCCTGATGGTCCCATGGTGTAACAGCCTTACGGTGATGGTATGCTATACTGCTGACAGCCATTTGAATATTAGCCTACTCTTCATCAATGCAGTCAACAGCCTCATAGATCTTTGATGTCTTGTGATTTTTAGACTTTGGTATAAACATCATATTCTCACCCTCCCATTCTGTGATGGGTCTATCTGTGGGCTTTATCTTTGGCACTGTTGTTGTGCTTCAAAGACTGTATGGTGTTCCTCTACTGCTACATTGGGAAATGGCTCAATTCTAGGCTGTGACATTGAGCTACTTGAGTTCCTTGTTTGCTGCAAAGATACTGGACTCTCTTCCTGAGATGTTGACTGCTCTACATTAATTATTCACTCATCCTATTTCTGGATTATATACTGATCTCACTGGGCCATTGCATCTATTTATCAGCCACTGCACCTAATTGCTTCACCAATGCTTTAGTATGAGCTTACAACATACTTGCTAATAAGGGTGGTGGTGATGTTATGATGGCCACTTGATGGTCTTCAATTGTTTGTACTGCTTCTAAAACATTCTGATCTTCCTCAGCATTATGTTCAGCTTGCGGCTCTGCAGAGATTCCCAATTGCCTACTAGACTGAGAGACTGAGGAGTGTATGTTATTACCTTCAGTGGTCACAATGTCCACCAGGCCTTTATTGGTTGTAGCACTACTTGTTGCACTGCATGTCAAAGCAAGATATTGACTAACTGCTCTTCTGCTGCCGTCAGCGGTTGGGCTTGGAAGGCAATCAGACTACTTTACTTTGTGTTTGGTGGCACACATATGCTAGTGAATCAAATCAAGGGGAAGTGGTGTTACATATACATGTTTATGTGGTGCCACTACTTTACTTATAATGGTTGCTTTGGCAGGTTATTAGTGAATCTTAAAATGTTGTATGTGCAATATCTCAAATATGAAACTGTCCTATATTCACATGAGTATTGACCAAAAAGTGATATAATAGCGTTACATTGCTGAGGGTCAAACTGTTTACCCCATTGACTAGACTACATTAATTCAAAGACATAAGAGAAGAGAAAAAAGAATGTGTGGCTATATACTAAGTGAGCCCAGATATCCATCTACTGGTTAATGATTTAATATTGTGACTAGAGAAGTGGCGTGTTTCCACTAATATCTGCAATGGGGGCTTTGAAGATTTATTACTACTTGCAAAAATATTTCCAGGATGCAACTTACCATCACTGTAGACCTATCCTGTAGCCCTAACTTTGCGACTTTCCTCAAATTTATGATCCTCTGATTATTCCTCTAAAGTCAAGATCAAAGCAGTACTTTTACTATGCATTTTGTACTAACACTGAAACTGTTACAGAATGCTCCTGAGTATTGAGAAGCTCTTCTTACTTAGTGCTACAGATGTATTATTTCAATAAAAGTATAACTACTGAGCTTCTGTACAAGTAAAAAGCAGTTCACCTATCATCATTATTTATTGAAGACCTCTTTATAGCCAAAACCTTTCTTAAATTGCTACAGAGTTTACATTCTTATCTTGAGTGATCAAGCTTTTCACATAGTCTTTTTTAAATGTAGCCCTACCAGTAACTCTGAATGTCAAAGCATACTGTTATCAACCACTCTTCTGCTGGTGTCTGCAATGGAGCTTGGGTGGGTACCATAAAATAAAGCATTACTTTTGATGATATTGATATGAGAGTAACTGTAATACAGGGCTATACTGTAGCATTTATTTGTGTATGGTTACACAGCTCAATATACAGTAATGCCATGATGGATCTTGATTTAATCTTACTTTCTATTAGGCACAACAATGCAAATGCCCGGCAGTCTTGGACTCACATGAATACCAGCAAAAAAGTTATATAGTATCATCTTGCTGCTCAAGATTAAGTTGTTTGTCCCATAGCCCACACTAATATGATTGATTTGCAAGAGTATGGACAGATTAGAACTTATGGGAGAATAATGTTGCAATTTATGAAGCAATATAGATATATGGAACTTATCAAGATATAGTGACAATAGTTGAACTGTTGTTTATTCACAAAGAGGATTTGTAATTATACCTTTGTAGAAGAAATACTAAGCGAGGAGGGTTTCTTAACACTTAGGAGCATTCTGTAACAGTTTCAGGGTTAATAAATAGTGTTTAGTAAAAAGTGTCAATTTGATCTTCACTCTAGGGGAATAACCATGGGATCATAGATGTGAAGAAGCTGGCAAAGTTGTGGCTGCAAATAAGTCCTGAAGTGACCAACACTAGTCTAGAATTGTTCAGTAAATTTTTAGCTGCTAAATGATACCAAAAAGCTCAATATTTCAACATTCTCCCTCAACTAAATAATCTCTTAATCCTAATTCTGCTCTGAGATTCCCAAATTGTGGTCTAGCTAGTGGTTTAGTCAACATATCTGCCACCATTTTGTCAGTTGGACTGTAAAGTAACTCTGCTAAGTTATTTTCTAAAGGTTCCCTCACAAAGTGGTGTTGTATATCTATGTGCTTAGTTCTAGCTTGATTAGTAGAATTCCTAGCTAATGCAATACAACCATGATTATCTTTGTAAATACATGTTTGTTCCTCAAAGTTAAAGTCTAAATCTTTGAATAATTTCCGTAGCCATATAGCCTCTTTGGTTGCTTGGCAAGCAGCCATATATTCAGCTTCAGTTGTGGACGGGGCCACAGTTGGTTATTTCTTGCAATTCCAAGTAATAGCTGCACCAGCATAAGAAAATACTTATCCTGTGGTAGAGTGTCTGTTAATCAGATTCTTACCCCAATCTGAATTACTATATCCATTAAATTTCCGCCTATTAGCTGATCCAGAGTATTCCAGTTGTTACAAGTCTTGGTATAAGAGTTATAGAGGAATCGTGAGTTTAGCTAGTATTGTATTCACTAATACTTGAACTGATCTTTATTGAGGTTCCAGCAGCTCCTTATATACATTTTGTCAGATCAATTGCTGACTAATTGTATTTCCTAATGTAGGTTGTGGCTGATGACTCATTTGATTGCATCATTGTCCCCCAATAAGATCCTACTTACTATATCTATTTCTGTCTGATAAGGATCTGCTGATTCATTTGCTGACTAATACTACTGATTTCATAGATAATATTGATATACTAATAACCTAAACATATACTAACTGATTTGACTAAAAACTGATCTAACTTAAACATTCAAGCGGCAGATCATAACACAGTACCATATTTATGGTACCTTGTAGATATCTGAAAATTCACTTAACTACTGTAATTTGATCTGATTTATATTTCTGCAGGAATTCAATGACTATTCCAACTGCCACTGCAATATCAGGACATATAGACACCATAAAGTTGATCAGGCCACCAGCCATTAATCCATAGGGAAAGTATTGGTCCATATTTGAACTGTTCTCATCTAAACTACCTGAGAATTGCTCATTTTTTAATTACTACTCATGGGGGTAGCTGCAGACTTGCAATTTTCCATTTTGAAGCGCCTATAAATGTTCCTGATGTACTTAGACTGATTCAGCACAGTTTTCCGTGTTGGTTTGTCAAAGCTCACTTTGATTCCAAGAAAATGACTCAATTTTCCAAGATCATTCATCTCAATCTTACTGAAGAGATCTATTTTGTCTGTTTAAGTGCCTCATGGTCACTTGTAGCTATTATTTGGCTGTCTGCATACAGAACCAGGATGATCACACCCTTTTTGAGCTGTTTCACATAAATACTCTAATCTGCTGTGCTACAAATATACCCACACTCCTCTAGATATGTGTCAATCTTGTAATACCATGCTCTAGGTGCATACTTTGTTACAAGTCTTGGTATAAGAGTTGTAGGGGAATAGGGAGTTTAGCATGATGGTGTATATTCTTGTTTGATTAAAATTATGGATCTTACAAAAAATACTAAAATTATTCTTGCTGCTGGTTCACCTATGACAGATACCGTCCAACAAATTATTCCTGTCCTAAACGTTTTATTTCCCAAACATATGTGACTAAATTTCCAAACCAAAGATATTCCCAACCATGCTCTAGGTGCATACTTTGTTACAAGTCTTGGTATAAGAGTTGTAGGGGAATAGGGAGCTTAGCAAGTATTGTATTCACTAAAACTTGAGCTGATCTTTATTGAGATTCCAGCAGCTCCTTATATACATTTTGCCAGATCAATTGCTGACTAATAGTATTTCCTAATGTAGGCTGTAGCTGATGACTCATTTGATTGATTCATTATCACCCAGTAAGATCCTACCTAATATATCTATTTCTGTCTGATAAGGATCTGCTGATTCATTTGCTAGCTAATGCTACTGATTTGATATATAATACTAATATACTGATAACCTAAACATATACTAATTGATTTGACTAAAAAATGATCCAACTTAGACATTCAAGCGGCAGATTATAACAACTTAAGACCTTACAGCAATTTTGGAGTTTTCACACCTTATGGGGGTTTTTTGGATTGGTAAAACCTTCTGGTTGCTCCATAGTAGCATCTGGACTTTGTGTTGCCAGTTACAGATCTCCCAACTGGGATAATCTACTCTGATCCGGAGCTGGCAGAGATATCTTGGGTATCTGGCTCAATTTGGTACTCATCTTTTACATTAGTGTTGATTGCATTATCAGGCAGCTGGCCAATGATCTCTATGGCTTTCAGATATGAGCTCTCCTCAAATACAACATCCCTGCTGTTCAGCATCTGAATTTGCTCTCATAACTCTACACCTTTTAGTATTTTCACAATACCAACAAAAGTTCCCTTTTTGACTCTTTGATTCCAGCTTTGACCATTTTTTGGCAGGGATGTGACAAAGACATTACTGCCAAAGATCCTGAGGTGAAGGAGGTCTGGTTCTTTGCCTGTATATGCTTCATAGGGTGTAGAATCATGTAGTGCAGTTGTTGGGCATCTGTTCTTGATGTACACTATGGTAGTATCAGATTCAGCCTAAAACCTGTAGTACACTGCCTTATCATGTAGCAAAGATCTTCCCATCTCTACTGCCATTCTATTAGCACATTTTGCTACCTCATTTTGCTATGGGGTGTGTGGAACAGTGGTCTGCTGAGTTCTACCAGTAGACTCACGGTATTTTGCAAACTCCTTTGAGCAGTATTCCTTTCCATTGTCACTTCAAAGTATCTTCAATTTATACCCAGTTGTGTGTCTGCCATGCTCTTCAAGTGTTTAAACATCTCTAAAGCCTCATGCTTTGTTTTGAGGCAGTATACCCATGTATAACTCGTCATGTCATCAGTAAATATCATGAAGTATCTCTTGGCTCCAAAGAGCAGTGTTCTCATGAGATCACATATGTCTGAGTGTAAAATAGCCAATAGTTTGCTGGTGTTAATGCCTCCTGAGCTCCCAAAATGTTGCCTAGCTTGTTTGCTGTATGAACATCCCTTACAGACATTCAACTTGATTAGAATTGAGTATTTTAGGCCTAAAACAAACTCATGTCTCATCAATAGGCTTATTTTCTATTCCCCCCTAGCCTCCTATGCCACATTGCACAGTTAGTTGCATAAGTTTCAGCAATATTGGCACTCTCAGGTACAATGATCTTGCAGCGTAACTTGTATGTATTGTGATCTCTGATTCCCAAAGCTAATTTCTGTCCATTTTCCTTCAATATTGAGCAGCTCAGCTTAGTAGAAACAAATATCAGTCCCTGAGCATTTGCTTTACTGACTGAAAATATGTTGTTAGCTATTCTTACTGCACCTTTTGGAAGCTTCCTACAGTGTACATGTGTGGAGAGATAAGTAGACAAGTCAGGTTGCAAGTACTACCATATCTTGATCTTAGCAGTCCTAATACAAAATAAATCAGTAAGTGATTCAAGGCTGGGCAAAACACAATAACTAGCTAGCTTTTATTAGGACAGCTTTCCCAAGGTCAGGAGGGGTTCTCCTTGGCACAAGTCAATTTCTGCACTAATCAATATTGAATTCATACAACCAAGAGACAAAGCACATACATAAGTGTTACCAGAGTCCAACAGGTAGAGGAAATATATTGGCCATGCACTAAAAGGTACTTTGCCAATACTAAAGAGTCATTCATGGCAGAAGTGGTGGCAATAAAGGCTATGTTGTTAAGATGAATATGTCTCAGGCATACTAGGTAGATGGTAGCTTTGCAAGTGTCATACTGATAGCTGTAAAGCTGGGGTAATAGATGTATGTCCACTGCAGCAGGTATACATGTATGTAGAGACCAGGAAGCAGAAGTCCCTACTTCTTTGACTTGAACTCTATGCAGAATACCCCAGGTGCTATTGGGTAAGCAAATAAATGGGGTACCTTCACTGTTGAATACTTGATCAAAATAAGGGGAGGTAGAAAAAGCAACACCAAATGGTAAACTGGCACAGTAGCCTTATACAAGACAAGTTTGAGGCTGGAGTGCTGCTATTTCAATGCCAACAAATGTCTATATCAAATCCATCAAAACACCATTAAGGTTATAGCTCTTACATATTCTAGCATGTTGGGTCTGCTTACACAAAGATAGACCCAATAATCCTGTAAGAATGCCATGCCAATACCTATTATGGATTGCCAAATCATTTAGTGGTTTATTAAACTATTTAGCAGTAAAATTAGCAAAACCAACTTGTAATTCCATCATAAGATTATAACTAGAGTTAATATATCTTAGTTGTCTACATCATGACAGCATCATTGCAGGATTGTGATGGCTAATTCAGAATGGATCCACTTGCAGGACTAATCAGTTCTCACAGGTTGTCAAATCAACAGCGTTAAAAAGATTTAGCAGATCCATATCAAACAGAAATATATGTGCCAAGCAAGATCTACTCAGGTTTCAATGATACAGTTGTTACAAGTCTTGATACAAGATTGTAAAGGAATGGGGGGACTAGTTACTATTGCATTCACTGAAACTTGAACCAATCTTTATTGAGGTTCCAGCAGTTCCTTATTCACATTTTGCCAGATCAATTGCTAACTAATTGTGTTTCCTAATGCAGGTTGTAACCAATGACCCATTTAATTGCATCATCATCACCCCAATAGATCCACTTAATATATCTATATCTTTCTGTTAAGTATCTGCTGATTTGATAGATGACACTGATGTACTGATAGGCTAAACATAAAACTAACTGATTTTACTAAATACTGATCTAACTTTGATATGCAAGCGGTAGATTATAGCATTCTCCCCTGCAAAGCTTGAGAGGGTTCTCCTTGATCTCCATTCTTGCCACATCAGTATCTTGATGGTTCAGTATTACTATAAACTAAGTCTTACCAGATATTTTTTTGTTTCTCCACTAGCACTGAAGTTTCAATGAAAATAAATAAATTTGGACACATGAAAAGTAAGAAAAATGGTTGAGTCAGGAAGTGAGGAGTGTGACAAAGAGGCAATAGCCAGTCAATGCACACAAGTGTAGGAGGTGATTGAGTGTCTGGGATCACAAAGTGAGCTAGCTGGGAGGGAACCAATCAAAAGCCACCAATATATTGCTGAGATGAAAAATTATTCACTAAGTTTGTTGTGAAATCTGGGGTGCAGTTATTTTTCAATGGTCTCCACATGGTGCCCTGAGATGATTAGTACCACTTAGTCCCAGGACTTTGATTTTGTGACAGCCTTTTGATGGGATCATCACAATTGTTCCTCATAAGGCCTAGCTTCCTATAGGCTGTAATATATCCCAATCACTGACAATCCTATGCTATATAAGCTAATTGTGTCATGTATTTCTCACCTATATTGAATTCTGGATGATTCTGCTCATAGAGTCCTTTGTCATGCCCACTTCCAGCAAATGTCCCACTAAACCAGATAATGTTAACCTTGATGTCAGACAGTGCTTGAAACTTTGCACTTTGTGCCTTGCATTTGCAGGAATAAAAGTTCCTCTGATCTCCAGAAGGTCTGTTAATCATGTCTGTGAAGGTATCCAAAATACTCCTGGTATAGAACCTATTGCTGAACAATCTGCAAAATTGAAGTGTTACAAGTCTTTGTGTAAGAGTTGTAGTGGAATGGGAAGTTTAGCTAGTGTTGTATTCACTAAAACTTGAGCTGATTTTTATTGAAGTTCCAGCAGCTCCTTATATACATTTTGCCAGACTAATTGCTAACTAATTGCGTTTCCTGATGCAGATTGTAACTAATGACTCATATGATTGCCTCATCATCACCCTATTGCATCCTACTTGATATATCTATTCCTCTCTGATAAGGATCTGCTGATTCATCTGCTGACTAATGCCACAGATCTGAATTGATAACACTGATATATTGATAGGCTTAACATATAACTAAGCAATTTGACTAAAAACGGATCTAACTTAGACATTCAAGTAATAGATCAAAACATTCTCCCCTACCAAAGTTGAGAAGGTTTTCCTGAATCTCTTTTCTTATAATACCTAAGTCTTAATGGTTCAGTAATGTTGACAAGTCTTGCAAGCTTGAGTCTGTCTCTGTGATCTAAATCTTCCCAGATATTCCCTTGCTTGTCTACTATTTGGTAAGTTGCAAATGGACATTTCCTGATGATCTTAAAAGGTCCTAACCATTGTGGATCAAACTTCCTCCAAGTATTGTTTCTCAACAATACAAGATTCCAAACTGTCAATAATTCTGGTGATATAGTGTTATCAAATCTCTGCTTTGTCTTTTCTGCACTTTGAGATACTTTGGCCTGTGCCTCTTGATGTCTTTGTTCCAGCTGCTGGTGTCTACTTGGCTGACTGAGTTCATCTTCTAAGGTGTCTGTGAGCTTTAGTTGTGTGAGATCTCTGGGAATACTTAGTTCTCATTCATACACTGAGTAAAATGGACATTGTTGGGTGGTGTTGTGTACTCTGACTCTGCATGCAAAAAGTGCTTGGTCTATATACTCATCCCATCTGCTAACAGCTTCATTTGCATACTTAGTCAGCATTTTCCCAAATAATCCATTAAACCACTCAGTTACTTCATTAGTACTAGGGTGATATGCCAAGGTTTTCAAGTGTCTGATGTTCTGCATTTCCAGGTAAGCTTCCAATGTCCTTGCCATATATTTTGCACCTCTATTGGATAGGATCTCTACAGGGCATCCAAGCTTCATAAGGATATCATGGTAGATGAAACTTGCAACTTCTTGTTCACTGGCTACAGGTACTGCTTTAGCCACTGGCCATCTTGTGGCATGATCAATTGTTACTAAGATCCAATGGTTGTACTTCATGGTAGTTAGCAGTCTTCCAATGAAGTCAATTCCCCATCTTTCAAATGGTCTTACTGGCTCCAAGGGAGAGAGCTCAGCAATTCTCTGTGGTTGGCCTTGGTTGATCTGGCAATTTGGGCATGTTTTCACTACCTTTGCAATGTCTTGTTTCATTCTGGGCCACCTTGCTCTGGCTTTCACAGGGCTATAGGTTCCTTCAATTCCAAGATGTCCATTTCCATTGTGTAGCTTATGTATTAAATCCAGGCAGGCAAGATAAGGGCAATAGGCAATTGGGCTTCCATTAACAATTTGGTAGAGTATTTCATCCTGACCTACATATTTGCTGGCTTCATCCCAGATGATCTTCTTGATCTCTTTATCCACTTCATCAGGGATGGCTTGGTCCTCCAAGTACTTTGGTAATAGGTCAGTCCAGTCTGACTCATGCACCAAGTTGAGTTGTGCAACATGTTCTAATCTTGATAAGGCATCAGCAACTGTGTTGTTTTTCCTAGTGCAGTAGACAATCTCCAAATCAAATTGCTTAATGTATTCACTCCATCTTGTCATTCTTCTAGAGAGTACCTTCTGAGTAAATATACACTTGAGGGAGGCATGGTCAGTCTTCACAGTACATTTGACTCCTTCAATATAGCATCTCCATGTCTTCAAACAGTACATTATAGCAAGCATCTCCTTCTCATGTACTGGATAGTTTTGTTCTGCTGAGTTCAGTTTCTTGCATTCAAAGGCAACAGGATAGTCCTTTCCCTTGTGTTTGTGGCTCAGCACTCCACCAATTGCATCATCTGAAGCATCTGTGCACAGAGTGAACTCTTTTCTGAAGTCAGGTATTCTCAAGCTTGGCAGCTTGACAAGTTCACTTTTGAGCATTTGGAACGCAGTCCACATGCTATGTCCCACTTATAGGTATTGTCTTTCTTGAGGATATTATTTGAAGGGGCTGCAATACTTGCAAACAACTTGACAAATCTCCAATAATAGGAAGCCATTTCAAGGAATGATCTGAGTTCTGATATGCTATGGGACTGCTTCAGGCTCTTGATAACTTCAACCTTCTTAGGGTCTAAGGTCACTCCTGTGCTAGTCACTATGTGTCCCAGATATTCAACATGTTCCTTGAAGAATTCACACGTTGATAGCTTGCCATATAGCTTATTCTCTCTTAGCTTCTTCAGGACCTTTTCAATATGCACCACATTATCTTCTTCTGTCATGCAGTGTACCAATATGTCACCTAGGTAGATTATCACAAACTTGTCTAAGTACTCCTGGAAGACAGTCTGCACCAGGGTCATGAATGTTGCAGAGGCATTTGTGAGGCCAAAACTCATGACTAAGTACTTGTAATGTCCATATCTGGTCCTGAATGCTGTCTTAGGGATGTCTTCCAACTGTACCCTAATTTGGTTGTATCCTGACATGAGGTCAATCTTGCTGAATAGAGTGGCTCCATTGAGTTGGTCCAAAAGCTAATCAATCAGAGGTATGGGGAACTTATTCTTAACAGTAACTGAGTTGAGGGCTCTGTAGTCAATGCACATCCCAAGTGTTCCATCCCTCTTCTTCACAAAAGGTACTGATGCTCCCCAAGGTGAATTGCTGGGTCTGATGTATCCTTGCTCCAATAACTGATCTAATTGTCTCTTTATCTCTTGCAATTCCAATGGACTCATTCTGTAAGGTGTCTTACTCACTTTCTCTCCTGTGTCAATGGCATGATACATGTCTCTGACCGGTGGTAGGCTTACAAGTTCATCTGGAAATACATCTGTATATTCCTTCAAAAGAGTCTGGACTTTCTGGGGTACTGGAGAAGAGGAATCCCCCTGTAATACTGCCATGAGGAACATCTGGGTGCCTTTTCTAAGTGCTCTACAGGACTCTGTCTTGCTAAGATCACTTATCTCACACACACTGGAATTGACCAAGTTGAAATCCAGTCTGGCAGGTAATAGCTGTTAGGATTTGTTGTCTTTCAGGATCTAAGTTGCATGGGTTCTCCAGTGGATTGATGGATTACAACACAATAGCCAGGTTTTCCCAAGTACAAGGTCAAACTTGCAGTTCCCAAATATATGGGCCTGTAGGTCTTCTTCATAGTCATTGATTCTCATTCTTACAGGCAAGGTAATATGGTTGATTGCATGAGCGTTCCCATCAGCTGTTGGGACTAAAATTGATTTGGGGGGTACTAAGTTGATACCAGTCCTCAAAGCAAATTGCTCTGACATGTACTCATGCAATGCTCCTCAGTCAATTATGATCTTGGCGGGTACTCCATTGATTACTCCATTCAAGTCTAATAGCTTTCCTGAGTTTGAGGTCATCTTGAATAGGTATTCTTATGTCATATGGAAGGTGAGTTCTGAGTCTTCTTCAAGTTCATCATCCATGATATGTGGTAATGGAAAGTATTCCATTACTACAATATCTCTAAACCAATATTGCACTCATTTCTTTATTTTGCTTTTTGCTATCATAACACACAAGTGAAAGATCAAGAATTTCCAACTTTGAAGAACAAATGCTCCAGACCCTGACAAGCAATCCACCCAAGAATATTATGCCATACAGAACACGTAGTAGCCAACACATGTTTCAAATTACAGCTCATTTGAAGCAGTACTTAAGGAGTTATGACCAAAAGAGTCTAACTATTATATATACTATGCCTTATTGCTAGGATTACTATGGTGACTTTGATCGCGTGTGACTTTCGAACCAGCCAATCAAATCACGTGAAATTTTCACAGGTGCTGCGTCTATGTCCGATCTGCGCCACTGCAAAATTTTAGCTTTGTATCACGTGTATTTCTTGCGTAATCGCCCAAAAACTTTGATCCTTCAAAATTTTCATATGTATGACTTCCCCAGCTGAAAAATAAAGGGAGAGCCTCTCTTTCCAGAATCTCCACACTACGATTACAAGTTTAAAGGTTATAAGACTTCCCCTGCATCACTTGCACTGTTGAGTATTCTGACTTTGATCAGTATTACATCAGTAAAGAGACTGCAAAGCCCACAAGAATCCAATCTAAGTTCTACAAGAAACTACCACTTTTCTGTTGGAAAAGTCCCCTCTAAGAAGCCCCTTTACTCTAAAGACACCCCTTTAGGCACCCCTTTAGGTCTAAAGACCCCTTTAGAGACTTCTACAACACACCCCTTTAGGTTAAAGGGGAGTTCAGAATTTCCATATTAGGAAATATTTTCTCAGAAAGGAAAGTGACTTCCAAATAAGGAAAAGTTACTATAAAAGTAAATAAGCCCATTAGTCAACAGAAGGTCAGAACACTGCTGTAGAAGTGATAAACACTGCCTACAGTATATTTTGAGCCCAAGATTGAGGAAATTAGTGAAAGTTATATCTTCTATCGGTATATCAAACTCCCAATAAACCATTTCAGTATTAGCATACTGGAAGTAGTTGTATATTGTTGATTAGCCTCTACATTGTAGAACAAGCCCCAAACTAATCATAATACAACACAACAGATACTTTGCTCCAGAGCTTCAATATGGCTGAAGGTTCTTGATGGCTGGTGTCCATTTCTTCTCTGAGGGCAGTACTATGCAATATGTCCCTGCTGGTGGCAATTGAAGCAAAGTCCTTTCTTGTTACATTCTTCTGAGGTAGGATTTTTCTGCATAGCATCTATTTCCACTGGCACTGCATCTGATTGTCTCCTTTCATAATGATTGTAGCCTCTCTGATTGGTCATTGTGGGTCTCCCAACTTCAAACATAGCTGAGTCATAGTAGATGGCAATCTTGATGGCTTCTTCAATAGTCTAGGGTCTTTGATAACTCACTTCCTTGCAAGTTCTTTCTTTCAACCCATCAATAAAGTATTCCACTTGATCCAGAGGGTTCATTCTTTGAATTTGTCCACGTAGACATCTATATTCATAGATATACTCTTGAACCATACTTTTCTCTCTGAGTGTCTTCAACTTTCTTCTTAGTGGTGTCTGCTGGTATGGGGGCACAAACGTATCCCAAATATTCAACCCAAACTCATCCCAGGTAGAGATTGTAGAGCATTCCATCATGACAGCTGACCTGATCTTGTTGTGGTACCACTGTAGAGCTACATTGGTCTGATAAGAGGCTGCATAATGTAACTTGCTTTCTGGAGCAATTCCCTTAGCCTTGAATGCTTCTTCAATCTGGAAGAGCCAAGTTCCCAGGTTTTCATTGACTCTGGCATGGTACCAGTTGACCTTCACACTAAAGTTACTCTTAACAGGGTTTTGCAGGCTTTGGGCCATGGTAGTCATTCCTTGTTGCTGCTAGCTAAGGATAAAGAGTAACTGTTGCAGTTGGGCCAGGATTTGCTGCATAGCATTCTTGCATTCTTGATTTTTGGACATCTTAAGGGAGTCTTCTTCTTTCTCTAGGAGGGAGGCTTCTGGTAATTGCTGCTACCAATGTTACATGTCTTGGTATAAGAGTTGCAGAGGAATAGGGAGCTTAGCTAGTACTGTACTCACTAAAACTTGAACTGATTTTTATTGAGGTTCCAGCAGCTCCTTATGTACATTTTGCCAGTGTTATGATCCGCCGCTTGAATGTTTAAGTTAGATCAGTTTTTAGTCAAATCAATTAGTATATGTTTAGGTTATCAGTATATCAGTATTATCTATGAAATCAGTAGCATTAGTCAGCAAATGAATCAGCAGATCCTTATCAGACAGAAATAGATATATTAAGTAGGATCTTATTGGGTGATGATGATGCAATCAAATGAGTCATCAGCCACAACCTACATTAGGAAATACAATTAGTCAGCAATTGATCTGGCAAAATGTATATAAGGAGCTGCTGGAACCTCAATAAAAATCAGTTCAAGTTTTAGTGAATACAATACTAGCTAAACTCCCTATTCCTCTACAACTCTTATACCAAGACTTGTAACATTGGTAGCAGCGATAACCAGAAACCTCCCTCCTGAAGAAAAGAAGAAACCACCCTCAAGATGTCGGACAATCAAGAATGGAAGAATGCCATGCAGCAAATCCTGGCCCAACAGCAACAGCTACTCCAGATCCTCAGCCAACAGCAACAAGGAATGACTACCATGGCTCAAAGCCAACAAAGCCCTGTCAAGAGCAACTTTAGTGTGAAGGTCAACCGGTACCATGGCAGAGTCAATGAAAACCTGGGAACTTGGCTCTTTCAGATTGAAGAAGCTTTTAAAGCTAAAGGAATTGCTCCAGAGAGCAAGTTGCATTATGCAGCTTCTTACCTGGCAGATGCAGCTTTACAGTGGTACCACAACAAGATCAGGTCAGCTACTATGATGGGATGCTCAACAATCTCTACCTGGGATGAGTTTGTGTTGGAAATTCAGGATGCTTTTGAACCTCCACACCAGCAGACACTACTAAGAAGGAAGTTAAAGACACTCAGACAGAAAGGAATGGTGCAAGAATACATCTATGAGTACAGATGTCTACTTGGACAAATTGAAAGAATGGACCCCTTGGATCAAGTTGAATACTTTATTGATGGGTTGAAAGAAAGAACTCGCAAGGAAGTCAATTACCGAAGACCTCAGACTATTGAAGAAGCCATCAAGATTGCCATTGACTATGACTCAGCTATGTTTGGAGTTGGGAAGCCTACAGTGACTAATCAGAAAGGCTATAATCATTATGAAAGAAGACAATCAGAAGCAGTACCAATGGAAATAGACGCTATGCAGAAGAATCCCTCCTCAGAAGAATGCAAGAAGAGAGGACTTTGCTTCAATTGCCACCAGCAGGGACATATTGCAAAGTACTGCCCTCAGAGAAGAAATGGACACCAGCCAACAAGAACCTTCTACCATATTGAGTCCCATGAACACAGTAATGTGGAAGATGAGCTTGAAGAAGACTCGGAACTCACCTTCCATATGACAGAAGAGTACTTGTCCCAAATGACTTCAAACTCAGGGAAGTTATTGTACTTGAATGGAGTAATCAATGGAGTACCTGCCAAGATCATGATTGACTCAGGAGCATCGCATGAATACATGTCAGAGCAATTTGCTTTGAAAGCTGGAATCAACTCGGAACCTACCAAATCAACTTCAGTTTCCACAGCTGATGGGAACTCCCACATAATCAACCGTATTACCCAGCCAGTAAGAATGAAGATCAATGACTATGAAGAAGACCTACAGGCTTATATATTTGGGAACTGCAAGTTTGACCTTGTACTTGGAAAAACCTGGCTATTTTGTCGTAATCCATCAATCAACTGGAGAACCCATGCTACTCAGATTCAAAAAGACAACAAGACCTATGAGCTATTACCTGCCATGCTGGATTTCAACTTGGTCAATTCCAGTGTGTGTGAGACAAGTGAACTTAGCAAGACCCAGTTCTGTAGAGCACTTAGAAAAGGTACCGAGATGTTCCTCATGGCGGTATTACAGGAGGATTCCTCTACCCCAGCACCCCAGCAGGTCCAGACTCTCTTGAAGAAATATTCAGACGTGTTTCCAGATGAGCTTGTAAGCCTACCACCAGTCAGAGACGTGGATCATGCCATTGACACAGGAGATAGCCCTCCAGTGAGCAAGACACCTTACAGAATGAGTCCATTAGAATTGGAGGAAATGAAGAGACAAATTGATCAGCTATTGGAGCAAGGATACATTAGGCCCAGCAAGTCACCCTGGGGAGCACCAGTGCTTTTTGTGAAAAAGAAGGATGGAACACTTAGGATGTGCATTGACTACAGAGCCCTGAACTCAGTTACCGTCAAGAATAAGTACCCCATACCTCGGATTGATGAGCTTTTAGACCAACTTAATGGAGCCACTATTTTCAGCAAGATTGACCTCATGTCAGGATACAACCAGATTAGGGTGAAACCAGAAGATATCCCTAAGACAGCATTCAGGACCAGATATGGACATTACGAGTATTTAGTCATGAGTTTTGGCCTCACTAATGCCCCTGCAACATTCATGACGCTGATGCAGACTGTCTTTCAGGAGTACTTAGACAAGTTTGTGATAATCTACCTGGATGACATATTGATATACAGCAAGACAGAAAAGGATCACATGGTACACATTGAAAAGGTGTTGAAGAAACTAAGAGAGAACAAGCTATATGGCAAGCTAGCCAAGTGTGAATTCTTCAAGGAACACATAGAATATCTGGGACACATAGTGACTAGCACAGGAGTAACCTTAGACCCCAAGAAGGTGGAAGTAATCAAGAATTTGAAGCAGCCCCATAGCATATCAGAACTCAGATCCTTCCTTGGAATGGTTTCCTATTATCGGAGATTTGTCAAGTCATTTGCAAGTATTGCAGCCCCTTTAACTGATATCCTCAAGAAAGACAATACCTACAAGTGGGACATAGCTTGTGAGACTGCCTTCCAGACGCTAAAGAATGAACTTGCTAAGTTGCCAAGCTTAAGAATACCAGACTTCAGAAAAGAGTTCACTCTATGCACAGATGCTTCAGATTACGCAATTGGTGGAGTGCTGAGCCAAGAACACGAGGGAAAGGACTACCCTGTTGCCTTTGAATCCAAGAAACTGAACTCAGCAGAACAAAACTATCCAGTCCATGAGAAGGAGATGCTTGCTATAATACACTGTTTGAAGACATGGAGATGCTATATTGAAGGAGTCAAATGCACTGTGAAGACTGATCATGCCTCCCTCAAGTATATATTTACTCAGAAGGTACTCTCTAGAAGAATGACAAGATGGAGTGAATACATTCAGCAATTTGACCTGGAGATTGTCTACTGCCCTGGAAAAAACAACACGGTTGCTGATGCCTTATCAAGATTAGATCAAGTTGCACAACTCAACTTGGTGCATGAATCAGATTGGCCTAACCTATTACCAAAGTACTTGGAGGACCAAGCCATTCCTAATGAGGTGGATGAAGATATCAAGAAGATAATCCGGGATGAAGCCAGCAAATTTGTTGTACAGGATGAAACACTCTACCGAATTGTTGATGGAAGCCCTATTGCCTATTGTCCTTATGTTGCTCGCCTGGATTTAATACATAAGCTACACAATGGATATGGACATCTTGGGATTGAAGGAACCTATAGCCTTGTGAAAGCCAGAGCATGGTGGCCCAGAATGAAACAAGATATTGAGAAGCTAGTGAAAACATGCCCAAACTGCCAAATCAATCAGGGCCAGCCACAAAGAATTGCCGAACTCTTCCCTTTGGAGCCTGTCAGACCATTTGAGAGATGGGGAATTGACTTTATTGGAAGACTGCCAACTACCAGGAAATGTAACCGTTGGATCCTAGTAGCTATTGACCATGCCACTAAATGGCCAGTTGCTAAAGCCGTACCAATAGCCAGTGAACAAGAAGTTGCAAGTTTCATTTACCATGAGATCCTGATGAAGTTTGGATGCCCTGTGGAGATCTTATCCGATAGAGGTGCAAACTTTATGGCAAAGACATTAGAGGCTTACCTGGAAATGCAGCAGATCAGACACTTGAAAACCTCGGCATATCACCCCAGAACTAATGGAGTCACTGAGCGGTTTAATGGATTATTTGGAGAAATGCTGACTAAGTATGCAAATGGAGTTGTCAGTAGATGGGATGAGTATATAGACCAAGCACTCTTTGCATGCAGAGTCAGAGTACACAACACCACCCAGCAATCACCATTTTACTTAGTTTATGGATGTGAACCTAGGATTCCAGGAGATCTCACACAACCCAAGCTTACAGATGCCTTAGAAGATGAACTTAGTCAGCCAAGTAGACACCAGCAACTGGAACAAAGACGTCAAGAGGCACAGACCAAAGTATCTCAAAGTGCAGAAAAGATGAAGCAGAGATTTGATAAGACTATAGCACCAGAAGCATTGACAGTTGGGAACTTTGTATTGCTAAGAAACAACACTCGGAAGAAGTTTGAGCCACAATGGACAGGACCATTCAAGATCATCAGAGAATGTCCATTTGCAACTTACCAACTGGTGGACAAGCAAGGTAATATCCGGGAAGACTTAGTGCATAGGGACAGACTCAAGCTTGCAAGACTTGCTGATAATACTGAACCATCAATATATTGGTATCACAAGAAAAGAGATTCAGGAGAACCCTCTCAACTTTAGTAGGGGAGAATGTTATGATCCGCCGCTTGAATGTTTAAGTTAGATCAGTTTTTAGTCAAGTCAATTAGTATATGTTTAGGTTATCAGTATATCAGTATTATCTATGAAATCAGTAGCATTAGTCAGCAAATGAATCAGCAGATCCTTATCAGACAGAAATAGATATATTAAGTAGGATCTTATTGGGTGATGATGATGCAATCAAATGAGTCATCAGCCACAACCTACATTAGGAAATACAATTAGTCAGCAATTGATCTGGCAAAATGTATATAAGGAGCTGCTGGAACCTCAATAAAAATCAGTTCAAGTTTTAGTGAATACAATACTAGCTAAACTCCCTATTCCTCTACAACTCTTATACCAAGACTTGTAACACCAGATCAATTGCTGACTAATTGTAGTTTGTAATGTAAGCTGTGGTTGATGACTCATTTGCTTGCGTCATCATCACCCAATAAGATCCTACTTACTACTCTATTCCTGTCTGACAAGGATCTGCTTATTTATCTGCTGACTAATTCTACTGATTTGATAGATAATACTGATATACTAATAGACTAAGCATATAACTAATTGATTTGACTAAAAACTGATGTAACTTAAACATTCAAGCAATAGATCATAAAAGAAGTGCATTGGGGCTTCTGAAACTAGTTTATCAAGCTTACTCTGAATCACCCATACCCTCTGCAATGTAGTCCTCCATTGCTGTAGCTGGGAATGAAAGCTTCTAGGACTTTTGTTGCCCTGGATGGTAGGATGAAACCTGTAGGGCAATAGTTTTTGCAATAGCAGAGAAGCTTAACAAGTGATCTTCTTGTGTAGATTGCGGTAGATGGTCCATAGTACTTGGCATAGATCTCCGCTAATAAATCAGAAGGGATTCCAGTGGTAGTGATGGGATTGATGAGAAAACACCATTCTGATAAGTAAGTAATATTAGAACTGGTAGGTACTTGGGTAGATGTGATTTGAATTGATTAGGTACAATCAGTTTAGTTTATCTGATTTTCCATGCGTTATAATTAAATTCCCATCAATTGCCATGTATCCCATCATTATGTTGCAAAAATCATCTGCAAACAATGACTTGCTGATTCCATTGATGATTTACTCACAAGTCTATAATCAAATAGGAGATCTGCAACTGATATGGTCTGACCTCTGTTGATGCCATCCAAGAGGCATTAAGCATGATATATGGAAAATTTAACAGGCACAGTGGTACTAATGAAAATATCATATAAGACCTGGTTGAAGCCAGTATACTACAGTTCAGGTATCCAAATCTGTAGCTATGGTCCCTATACCAAGTCTCAACTCATCTTTAGTATAACCCTGACAGAGTCCATCCCCCAGCTCACTAGTGCAGTCTGGAACCCAAAAAGGCAATGTTGGAGCTGTTTGAGTTCTTGCCAAATGATTTCAGTATGGCCCAAGTGTCTATAATTTGGCAAGTAAAAGTACACATCAGCACATGGCACCTCAGGCTGGTTCTGTAGCAATATCTAGAGCATTGCAGCTCAGCCAAGCTCTGGCACTGCGCTCATCAACTAGGTGGCAAAATACTGACCTCAAGTACACAAGCAGCCAAGATGATAGTCAACAAGAAAGTAGTTCAGATGTGCAAAGTGAATCACTATCAAATGCTTAAGTAGTAATCTCTGTGAGAAAATAACCTAGGAGAAGTTGATGCAATTGTGATGGATTATCATCACTTGTCATGATTCAAGCAATGCATTTTTTTGTTTTGTGATTCAAGCCATTGCAAGCCAATGATCACTAAAATTCTATATAAGTAATAGACTTGTGTTGTTGAAAGGTGCCACATAGTGCCAGCCTGCTTATAGTGCCGGATTGAACTGACACTCTAGTTTCTACCATAATGCTAGTGGTAGGATACAATTACTGGTATTTTTACTCAATCTTAATAATGTTGCTCAGAACAGTGCTTTTCTTGCCTTATTAATTCTTCATAATCTTACCAATGCATTTCTCTCAGGGGTTGTCTTCTTGTATGGATCAGTAGTGTGGTAATAAGTATCTTAGCTATTTTACCTGTTCTGTAGTTTCTTCCTATATATCACTTTCCTCTGCATTTGCCGGCCAATGTGCTGAATCTCTTTAGATATCCATATGGATGCTCTATTTGCACTCTGAAATGATTGAATAACTGATTGTAGAGCTTCTGCTTCCTGCTAGTCACACTACTCCTTGGCTTCCTATGGCTGTAATGCAGCTTAATCTTTAACAATCCTCTCCTATATAAGCTAATGTCATGCAATTCTCCCCTCCACTGAATTCTGGATGATTCTCTAACTGGAGTGCTTTGTGATGCTTACTTTCAGCAAATGGCCCAGTAAACCAGATGAAGTTACCCTTAATATCTGAGATTGCTTGAAACTTCACAAAGTGTGCCTTGCATATGCTGCAATAAAGCTGCATCTGCCCTCAAGAAGGTCTGTTATTCCTGACTTGGAGGTATCCAAAATGCTTGTGATATGGAACCTATTGCTGAGCACTTTGGGATATTGAAGTATATTGGAGCTTCTGAACCTAGTAATGCAAGCTTGCTTTATGTCATTCATACCCACTGCAAGGTGGTTCTCCATTGCTGTCAGCTGGAAATGAAAGCTCTAGGACTATTGTTACTTTGGATGGGGGAGGTGAAACCTGTAGGGCAATAGTTTTTGTGATAGCAAAAAAGCTTAGTAAGGGATCTCCTTCAGTAGATTGGGGTAGGTGGTCCACAGTACTTGATATAGATCACCTTTAATGTGTCAACAGGAAATCAGGGGCTAGTGATGGGATAGAGGAGAGAAGGCCACTCAGAAGAGTAAGCTATATCAAAACTGATATAGAATCAAGTAGAGGTGATATGAATTGATTCAGCACAATTAGCTTAATTTACCCAATTTTCCATGCACTATGATTAAGTTTGCATCAATTGCCATGAATTCCATCATCATTTTGCAAGATAATCCTTAAACAATGACTTGGTGATTTCATTGATGATATACCCACAGGTCTATAATCAGATAGGAAATCTGCAACTGATATGTTCTGATCAGTGTTAATGCAATCCAAGATGCATCATGCATAATGTATGGAAAGTTCAACAATCACTTTAGTTTTCATATAAATTTCATATAAGGCCAGGTTGATGCCAAGATATTACTGTATTAGTATTCAATTGTCACTTTGATTCCTATGCCAAGTCTCAACTCATCTTTAGTACAACCAATACAAAACCCATCCCCCAGCTTGCAAGTGCAGTCTGGGCTAATAAAGTCAATGTTGGATCCATTTGAATTCTTGCCAAATGACTCTAGCATGGAACAAGACGCTATGATGAGGCTTCATACAGACATTTGGGCACTACTCATTAATCTAATAGAACTGGATAACTCAGAGAGTTGACAGAGATGGAAGAATCTGGGTAGAAAGCTGTGGTCTGAGTTCTATATCAAGATGTCAGCAGATATATCCAAGAAGCTATACAACACTATAAATAATGAAATCAAGAAAGAGCTCAGAGAGAAGAGATTTGATGAGGAAGCCATGTGCAAACAGTTCTGCTTGCAACTTGCATAGTACAGGCTGGATGCATCTGTCTGTGCCTCAACTTTGGGAACCAAAGAGATATTGAATGAGCTTTTGCCTCATGTGACTAATGAGCTATGTGATATATGAGTAGAGCTAAGTGGCTTTCAAGAGCAATATATACAGGGCTCATCAAGGCAACAGTTCCAAAGTATCAGACAGAGGGTGAGTCAATACCTTGGGGAATTAGAAGGTGAGCTTCACAAGGAAGAATACTGACTGCAAGCAACTGCACCCAGATTGCACCAGCACACCTTGCTTGACTCCTTACCTTCCCCTGCAACACCAGTGTACTTGCCCACATCAGCCCAATCTATACAAACACCCCTCACAAGAGTGCCCCTTGTTGTGTCTACACACATTAGATCAATGCAAATGCTTCAGAGCAAAGCTACCAGAGCTTGCAAAGCTGCTTATTTAGCCAAGAGTCCATTGGAGCAGACCAAGTTGCATCAACATGCTACATCATGTCAAATGCAGCTAATGGCTAAGCCAGCACATATAGTTGTGCCAGAGTATGCCATTTTACCTGACCATCCGCAAGTCACTTACAGTGAGCTGACTGACAATGACCCACATGAAGTGCTTCTGTTATGATCTACCATTTCAATGTTTAAGTTTGATCAGTTTTTAGTCAAATCAACTGGTTATATGTTTAGCCTATCAGTATATCAGTGTTATCTTTCAAATCGGTAGCATTAATCAGCAAATAAATATGCAGATCCTTATCAGACAGGAATAAATGTATTAAGTAAGATCTTATTGAGTGATGATGATGCAATCAAATGAGTCATCAGCCATAATCTACGTTAGGGGATATAATTAGTTAGCACTTGATCTGGCAAAATGTATATAAGGAGCGGTGGGAACCTCAATAAAAATCAGTTCAGGTTTTGGTGAATACAATACTAGCTAAACTCCTTATTCCTCTACAACTCTTATACCAAGACTTGTAACACCTCCACCACTGGAGCCTTTGGTAAGGTAAAGCACATGTCAGCATGTGGCACTTCAGGCTGGTTCTGATATATCATCTGGAGCAATCAGCATGGCCAAGCTTCAGCACTGCAAACATTGACTGGGAGGCAAGATACTGACTACAAGTATACAAGTAGCCACAATGATAGTCAACAAGGAAGTAGTTTGGGTGTGAAAAGTGAATCACTACTAAATGCTCTGGTAGTGATCCCTGTGAGAAAAAAGCCTAGCAGAAGATGATGCAATTGCATTGAATTGTTACCATTTGTCATGATCCAAACAATGCATTATTTTGCATTTCAATTTGAGCCATTGCATGTAAGGAATCACTAAATTTTTGGTGTATGTAATATTAAGGTTGTCTCACAATCAAGACAGGGCCCCTGTAATAAACATCCTGCATATATATACATGATCTGTAACACTATTGCAGCTATTTGATCTGATTTGTACCTACACAATTGGTTGCATGCTTGCATTGACACCTTACCCAGTCAATAAGATCAGGGATCTGCTTGCTCAATGGGCAAAATGGGATATTGGATGGCAAATCAGGTAGCTTATGTATTGCTTGATGGGCCAATGGGGGGCTAACAGTTTCAGAATACCTTTACAATAATCAACTATTGACAAACTGTCCAATTGGAGTGATGGTAACCAAAATGGTAAATATATTACTCATTTATATACATTTATATTAATGAAACCTATCCAAATACCTGATTTTACCTACCACAATGGTGGTATCCAATTGCACATGTGGTGCAAGCATTACAAGTTGGTACAATCAATCATGCCAGCCTCATTGTGCTACATTATAAACTCTTACAACACTCCCACTCAATTAAACTTTCATACTGACTAGTCCTAATCTTTGTTGTAAAAATTGGTTATTCCACCTAAGTATTCACCCAACTTGGTCACTTAGATCATTACCACCAAATCCTGGAGAATACTGACCAAAATCCTTGTTGGGATTTACTTGGAATATTATACCAAAATATCAAGTACCTGGGATTTACTTGGAATACTTGTTACAAGTCTTGGTATAAGAGTTGTAGAGGAATAGGAAGTTTAGCTAGTATTGTATTCACTAAAACTTGAACTGATCTTTATTGAGATTCCAGTAGCACCTTATATACATTTTGCCAGATCAATTGCTGACTAATAGTATTTCCTAATGTAGGCTGTGGCTGATGACTCGTTTGATTGCATCATCATCACCCAATAAGATCCTACCTGATATATCTATTTCTATATGATAAGGATCTGCTGATTCATTTTCTGACTAAGGCAACTGATTTGATAGATGATACTAATATACTGATAACCTAAACATATAACTAATTGATTTGACTAAAAACTGAGCTAACTTAAACATTCAAGTGGCAGATCATAACATATTTTTACCAAATGTTGGGTACCTAGAACATCAAAATTCTCAAAGTTGTCCAAACAGCCTCAAACCTTGCACACTTGTTCTTGGGACCTGTCTAAGCCAATCTGATGTGTTTCTTATGCCAAGACCATGTAAAAGTATAAATACTACTTTTACATTCAATATAACATTATGTGAAAACCACATAATCTACCAGCTCTGCCAATCACTTCCAATATCTCCAAGATTCTGACTACAGATTATGAGCCCCAGGCTGTCACTCTCTTCAATAGCTGCTGCTGCTATTACTGGAACTTTCCCCTCTGCTGAAAAGCTGGATGGATCTAACTACCGGGTCTAGAAGGGGAAGATGACAATGCTGCTACAAGAAAGAGGCATTTGGGATATTTTCTTGGGATAAGATTGCCCACCTGAAGGCATGGGAGAGGAAGCGTTAAAGTGTTGTAAAAATTTGTAATTCCACCAAAATATTCATCTAACTTAGTCACTTAGATCATTACCTTCAAATCCTTGAGGATACTGACCAAATTCTTTGTTGGGATTTACTTAGAATATTTCACCAAAATACCAAGTACCCAGAACATGAAAATTCTTAAAGTTGTCCAAACAGCCCCAAACTTTGTACACATGTTCTTGGGACCTGTCTAAGCCAATTTAATGTGTTTTTAATGCCAAGACCAAGTAAAAGTATAAATACTGCTCTTGCATTCAATATATCAATAAGTAAAAACCACAAAGTATACTTGTCCTCCAAATCACTTCCAAAATCTCCACAACTCTTACAACACAAAGTACCAGAAGAAAGAACAGAGTGCCTCCAAATGCATTTGCTGTAATGTCAAAGACCAATTGCTAATCCAATGCTCAAGTGCAAAAACTGTAAAGTATGCCTGGAAGATAGTAGAAGACATCCACCAGTCATATTCAACTGCCTTGAAAATATATCTTGGACAAATACTATTTACTACAAATATGCTGCCAGGAGAAGAAATGAAAATTTAGTTAACAGAATTAACCTGCAGGTAGTTGAGATGGAATTTGAGGGAGTAGCAACTACTGATGAGGATGTGATAGTGACCATCCTGAATAACCTGACAGACAGGTTTCAGGGCCTTGTATCAGCTCTAGAGTCCAGAACTGAAGATTTAACCTTGAATTATGTATATAGATGGCTCCTGAATAAAGAATTAAGAAAATCAAGCACCAATAAGACGGGTGAAGAAAATGCTGTAACAGCAATTATAACCAACAAAGGAGATACCTAAGAGCTTTTAGGGGCAATAGAAACCTGTTTTACAACTACTGCAAAAGGAAAGGACACACATCAGGCTGGTGCTTGAAAAAGTGATACAGTCAGCAGCAAAAGCCTGAATATGGATATGCTGCAACAAGTGAAGATAAACTATTCATATCTGCACTAAATATGACCACAAACAAGAATTCTCAAGTGTGGAATATTGACTTGGGAGCACCAACACTTTATACACCAAAAGGATCTTTTTACTAAATATTAAGAAATTCAATTATCCAGGTTCCCATGGGTAACAATAGAACACTATATGCAGTGGGAGAAGGGCCTTTCCAAGCAAACCTTAGAAATAGTGAAGAGAGCTACTTACTGACCTTTGAAGAAGTACTCTGTGTGCCAGAAATAGCCAAGAACCTGCTGCCTGTCAACATGGCCAGAGAACAAGAACTCAGTTTCAGCTTTGACAATTCTGCATGCAGGATCACTGATAAAAATGCTGCTCATATTACTTTGGTTATCCCAGATCAGAATCTGTATAATTTAACTTGTTCCTTCATATCTGAAGGTCAATATAAGTAACTTGAATGTAGAAACTACAATGCTTTGGAACAGGAGATTGGGACACATCAATCTTGCTTATTTGCACAAAATGATCAAAAATCAGTATATTTCCAGAGTAAAAACTGATCCCCCAGCTGGTTTGGAGCATTGTGAAGCCTGTATATATAAGAAACAAGCCTGACAGTCATTCAAGAGCACTGTGTTAATCAAAGCTAAGAAAAAGTTAGATCTAATTCACTCAGATCTGTGTGGAGATATGCAAAACATATTGCTAGATGGGATGAAATATTTAATCGCTTTTGCTAATTATTATGCAAGGTATATGCAGATCTACTTCATGGAGAGAAAGAAAGAAGCTCTGTCTAACTTCCAGGAGTTTAAGTAATGGTGGAGAGGGAAACTGCTGAAAAATCAAGAAAATATGCACTGACAATGGTAAAAATGTACCTCAAAACTCTTTATCCACTTCTGTAAAATTCATGGCATAATGCAAGGGACCACTGTACCATACTCCCCATAGCAAAATGGAGTAGCAGAACATGCAAATAGATCAATAATCGATATAGAAAAATCTATGATCTGTGATCAAAATGCTCCTATAGTTTTTGGGCAGGGTCAGTGGCCACAGCTGTATACCTTAAAACCAAAGTTATAGTAGAATACCTTGTGATTCTACTCCACTTGAAGCATGGTGTGGATTCAGACTAAGTGTGGAACATCTAAAAATATTTGGGTGTACAGCATATGCAAAGAGAGTGCCCAGAAATCAGTCAAAATTTGAGCCAAGAAGTTAGAAATGCATATTGTTGGGCTGCTGCACTGAGAGTAAAGCATAAAAGCTCTATAATACCAAAGCAAAGAAGCTACTCAAGCCCAGGTATGTGTTGTTGGATGAAAATGCAGAATGTTCACAAAAAGACATCAGATGATGACAAATATCTGATCACAAATCCACCAATTATCAGGATTGAATCAGGGCAAAGCTATGAAAGCTTTTTCACTCCAGAGGACTATACAGCAATCGCTCAGCCTGAATCACTGCCCAGGAATATCCTAGTAGTGATTGTTCCAGTATTCAATGCCTGGAGATCCAACCCAATAATATATAGCCCAAATTACTACATCATTAAAGATACAAACTTAATGTATGCCTATTCAGTCCATATAGATGAGCCCCAGACTGTAAAACAGGCCCTGCGTTGCCCTCAGACAAAGTCTTGGAGATCTGTAATGGCTAACAAATATTGGGCTGTAATGGAAAATCAGACTTGGGACTTAGCCAAGTTACCAATCAACCAAAAATCAATAGGATGCACAGGGGTCTTTGAGACAAAATGCAAGGCTGATGGTACAATTGAAAGATGCCAAGCAAGATTTGTGGCCAAAGTGATACTTCAAACAAAAGGACCTGACTATATTGAGACCTTTGCACCAGTAGCCAAGTTCAATTTCATCATATTAAAATTGGCTATTACAGCCAAATATAACCTTTCATTTATCAAATTGAAATAAAACTCTATATTTCAATGGAGAACTTGATGGGGATGTGTATAAAGATCCATCTAGTGAGTTAGCTGACCAAGATGGCCCTCATTTGGTCTGCAAGCCAAAAAAATCACTGTATGAACTCAAACAATCATGTAAAGTCTGGAATTGCAATATATATTCTTATTTGGAATCTTTGAGTTTCAAAAGGAGTAATGCATACATTAGTACATACTAAAAGCTAGAAAGAGCATATTCAGCTCTATTAGCTCTATATGTGGATGATCTTATTATAGCTGCAAATAACCTAGAAACATTGGAAGCAACTAAATTCAGCCTATCTAAAGAGTTCAAGATGTCCAATCTAGGAAAACTCAGTTACTACTCTGTTTACATTTTCTGCTACTTCTTTTTGCTGTGGGGAGTATGGTACAATAGCTCCTTGCATTATGCAATGAATTTTACAGAATTGAATGAAGAGCTTTGAGGTACACTCATAAAAATTGTCACAGCATATTTTCTTGATTTTCAGCAGTTTCTCAAGGTATAAGCCATTGGCTGGAATATGGAATCAATTAGAAGCCAGATGTACTTAAGATAGAGGGCATCTGTTGGAGCAAAAGCATTCCAATGGGAGCAATACATTTGCTTTTCAACAATATCCCTATACTGATGACCAAGTTGTACATGGGGCATTTCAAGCTAAATGAGCCCTTCAAGATACTGGAGAAATCTGACAGGATTGGCAAGATATTACATAGTATCCACTACCCTAAGTACTTTGCACAGGCTTCAATCAATATTCATACGCATATGAATCAATACAAGGCAAAGACTGGATGTACAAGGTATGTATTTATACATGTGGTGTTCTGTAGCCATTCCCACCAAGAGTACTGGAAGCATTGGGAGTCATATGCACACATTGTAGGAATATTTATCCAGAAGCAGATCACCAATGACAACTTGACACATCTACAGCTGTTGTGCAAGGAGTTTGTAGCAGGATTTGAGCAGCTATACTATTAACACAAAGCTGAACATACGGATCTCTGTCACTACTGTATCCATTCTCTACTCCATCTTGCTTGGTGTGTGGAGAATTTGGGCCTTTGTTTGCCTTGTGGGAGTTTCCTATGGAGCCAATGTATGGGAGATAGGAAGACAAGTCAAGTTGCAGGTACTAGCATATCCCAATCTCATCAAGAATATTACTATCAAGTCTGTTGTGGATGTGATTAGCTGGCACATGGAGGACAGCCAGGAAGAGTTGAAAATACGGGGGACAGATGTTCACATGGAGACACCTATGCCTATGGCATTAAGAAGCTAAGCAGCCCCAATGTGTGGGTAATCAGTTAAGTAATGCAAAGCTGGGTTAGGTGTAACAAGCCAATAACTTTTATTAGGAAACCACTACCAAGGTATGCTTGACTTCTCTTGGTCACAAGCCAACTTCTACACCATTCAATACAGAACTCACACAAACAAGAGCCAGAGTGCACCTATAAGTGGGACTAGAATCCAGCAGGGAGAAGGAATATATTGGCTAAATACTGAAAAGTTCTTTGTAGATATTCAGGAGGTATTCATGGCAGCAGTGGTGGCAAGCAAGCATATGTTTGCAAGATGTATATGTGACCAGCAGTACAAGGTATATGGCAACTTTGCAAGTATCACACTAAAAAGCTCTAAAGTTGAGGTGATAGAAGTATGTCAATTGCAGCAGGTGTGCATGTTTGTAGAGGTTAGTAAGTAGGAGGCCATAGCTTTTTTGGTTTGAACTACATGTGGAATACCCAAAGTAGTAGTGGGTAAGAAAATAAAGAGGGCAAATTGCATAAGGGGATGTAGAAAATGAAATACCATTTGGTAAATTGGTACGGTAGCACTATGCAGAACTAGCTGTAGGCTGCCATACCACCATGATAATGCCATCAGAGGCTTGCAATAAGGCTATCAGAATACAGTCAAATTTCTTGCCATATAAGGCAATTGGATGTACTGGCTGGTTAGATTAACTTGAATAGTTGTAGAGCATGTTAAGACCATAACAATGCCATGAAATTATTGACACAGCACCAACCAAACCCTGTCAAGTTTTATAAATTTATGTGGCAGTAAAATTAGCAAAATGCTGTTGTGATCCTACCATAATACTGTCAGGATATTCACTAATTCCAAGCTGCTGGTATTATGGTGGTCTTCAAACAGGATCCTGGTGGCTGATCCAGGTTGGATCCACCAGCAGGACCAACTTATCTTTCATAGGGGTTACTTATATTGGCTTCCAGATATGATGGAATATAAGTCATTGTATACAATTTCTGATATCTGATACCCAAAGCAATATGTGTTGTAAGAGTCTTGGAGATGTTGGAAGTGATTGGGAGAACAATTTGATTATATGATTATCACTTAATGATTTATTGAATGTAAAAGTAGTATTTATACTTTTACCTGGTCTGGCATTACAAACACATAGAATAGATTACAAAAGGTCCCAAGAGCATATGTGCAGAGTTTGGGGCTGTTTGGACAACTTTGAGAATTTTCATGTTCTAGGTACCTGGTATTTTGGTGAAAACATTCAAAGTAAATACCAACAAGGAATTTGGTCAGTATTCTCTAGGATTTGAAGGTAATGATCTAGGTGACTAAGTTAGGTGAATATTTAGGTGGAATTACAAGCTTTTACAACACTCCCACTCAGCTAAATGTTCATACTGACTATTCCTAATTTTGACCTAAGATATTCAAACTTGTCTCTAGCTTATGGTTTGATAAATATATCTGCAATCATTTCATCTGAAGGACAGTAAACTAAGCTAACTAAATTATTCTCTATAGCTTCACATACAAAATGATGTCTAATATCTATGTGCTTGGTTCTAGCATGAAAAGTTGGATATCTACCTAATTGTATACATCCTTGATTATCTTGAAATAAAGTAATAGGTGTTTTTTGACATAGGCCTAAGTCTGTTAAAAGCTCTCTTGACCACATTGCTTCTTTTGTAGCTTCACAGGCTGCCATGTACTCTGCCTCTGTGGTAGAAAGTTCTACAGTGGTTTCTTTCTTGAATTCCATGAAATTGCTCCTTTACAGTAAAGAAAGGTGTATCCTGTGGTGGATCTTCTGTCTTCCAAGTTTCATCCCCAATTAGCATCAGAGTATCCCACAAGATCCTGGTCTGAGTTCTTATAAGTGTATCTTAAGCAGATGTCAGCAGCTCCTTTTAGGTATCTAAAAATCCGCTTAACTACTGCAATATGATCAGATCCATAGTTCTGATTATTCTGGCGGACAACCGCCACTGAATATGAGACATCTGGACGTGTTCCAAGCTTGATAGACATCAGACTGCTAGTCATAGACTGATAAGGAAAATCAGGGCTTTCAGATGGCACCAAGCTCTCCTGATTTGGTTGAGTTTTGACCAAGTTAAGGTTTGTCTCTATTGGGTAGCTGCGGCTTACAGTCTTCTGTTTGGTACTTCTTTAGTATATCTTGAATATACTTGACTGGCTTAGGGTGATAGTCTGGGTACCTCTGTCTATGGAGTACTTAATCCCTAAGTATTAATTAAGTTCACCTTGATTGAACATCTTGAACTCCTTAAATAGGCTGGATTTAGTCTCTTCCAATTTTCTAGGTTATTGATGGCTATAATAAGATCATCCACATATAGAGCTAATAGCACTGGATTTGCTCTATCTGCCTTATAGTATATACTATAGTCAGCATTACTCCTTTTGAAACTCAAATATTCCAAATAAAAATATATCTTGCAATTCCAGGCTCTTGGTGATTGTTTGAGACCATATAGTGACTTTTTAAGCTTGCAGACCAAATGGGGGTTATTTTGGTCAATAAACCCATCAGGCTGGTCCATATACAGGTCTTTATCAAGTTCTCCATTCCAAAATGCAGCTTTTACATCCATTTGATGAATAAAAAACTTATATTTGGCTGCAATAGCCAATATTAATCTGATGGAATTAAACTTGGCTAACAGTGCAGAGGTCTCAGCATAGTCAGGTCCTTTTGTTTGGGAGTATCATTTGGCTACAAGTCTTGCTTTGCATCTTTCAACTGTACCATCAGCCTTGTATTTTGTCTTGAGGACCAATCTGCATCCAATTGATTTTTGGTTGATTGGTAATTTGACAAAGTCCCAAGTTTGATTTTCCATCAGGGCCTGATATTCATCAGTCATTGCAGATCTCCAAAACTTTGTCTGAGGGCCACACAGGGCCTGTTTTACAGTCTGGGGTTCATCAATATGGACTGATTAGGCATAGGCTAAGTTTGTGCCCTCATTGATATAGTAATTTGTGTGATTTCTTGTCCAATTGGATCTCCAGGCATTTGATAATGGAATGATCACTTCTGGGAAATTCCTGGGCACTGATTCGGGCTGAACCATGGTTGTAGAGTCCTCTGGAGTGAAGAGATTATCATTATTTGCTCTGACTCAATCCTGATAATTGGTGGATTTGAGATCAGATTTTTGTCATCATCTGATGTCATTTCTTGTGAAAACATTGAATTATCATCTAACAACACATCCCTGAACTTGATTAGCTTCTTTGCTTTGGTATTGTAGAGTCTGTATGCTTTACTCTCATTGCAGTAGCCCAAAAATATGCATTTTACACATTTTTGCTCAAATTTTGACACATTTCCAGGCAGTATCTTGGCATATGCTGTACACCCACATATTCTTAGATGTTCTGCACTTGGTCTGTTTCCATACCATGCTTCAAATGGTGTAGAATCACACAGTATTCTGTTATAACTCCTATTTTTAAGTTATACAACAGTGGCAACTGATTTTGCCCAAAAATCATAGGATAATTTTTGATCATGGATCAAAGATCTTGCCATATCAGTTATTGATCTGTTAGCACATTCTGCAACTCCATTTTGCTGTAGGGAGTATGGTACAGTAGTCTCTTGCTTTATCCTATGAATTTTACAGAAGTGGATGATGAGTTTTAAGGTATTTTTTCCACCATTGTCAGAGCGTATTTTCTTGATTTTTTCACCAGTTTTGCTCTCCACCATGGCTTTAAACTCCCTGAACTTAGACAGAGCTTCTTCCTTTCTCTCCATGAAGTAGACCCATGTGTATCTTGAATAATCATCAATAAAAGTGATTAAATACTTCATCCCACCTAAGGATAAATTTTGCATAGGTACACACAGGACTGAGTGATTTAGATCTAAGTTTCTCTTAGTTTTGATTAGCCCAGAGCTCTTGAATGATTATCTGGCTTGTTTCCCATATATTTGGGCTTCACAGTGCTCCAAATTAGCTGGAGGATCAATTTTTACTCCAGAAATTAGCTGATCTTTGATAATAGTCTCCTCCTAATGAACATGTTTGCTTGCCTGTCCATCAGCTATCAACAGAGATATTGAGAGCAGTCAATTTCAAGAAATTTGGAATTCAGTTGATATTGTGATGGAATTTTGTTGGCCTTTTCATAATTCTTTTCTCTTAGGGTTCAATTGTTCTATCAGTGATGTACTCAGTCTTGAAGACCCATTTGCATCCAATTGATTTGTGGTTGATTGGTAATTTGACTAAGTGTTCCACCAGTTTCTCTCTCCACCATTGCTTTAAGCTCCTTGAGCATCGACAGTGCTACTTCCTTTCTCTCCATGAAGCAGACGCACCAGTATCTTGCATATTCATCAATCAATGTAATTGAATACTTTAATTCACCTGAAGATAAGTGTTGCATAGGTACATACAGATATGAGTAAGTTAGATCTAGTTTCTGCTTAGTTTTAGCTGACCCAGAGCTCTTGAATGGCAGTCTTGTTGTAAGAGTCTTGATGATATTGGAAGTGATTTGGGAGGACAAGTAGATTATGTGGTTTTCACTTAATGATAAATTGAATGTAACAGTGGTACTTATAGTTTTACATAGTCATGGCATTACAAACATGTAGAGTAGGCTAAGAGAGATCCAAAGAACATGTGTGCAAAGTTTGGGGCTGTTTGGACAACTTTGAGAATTTTCAAGTTCTGGGTACCTGGTATTCTGGTGTAAATATTCCAAGTAAATCCCAACAAGGAATTTGGTCAGTATTCCCTTGGATCTGAAGGTAATGATCTAGGTGACTAAGTTAGGTGAATATCTAGGTGGAATTACAAACTTTTACAACACTTCCACTCAGCTTAATGTTCATACCAACTAGTCCCAATTTTGACCTAAGATATTCAAACTTGTCTCTAGCTAATAATTTGGTAAATCTCTCTGCAATCATTTCATCTGAAGGACGGTAAACTAAGCTAACCAAGCTATTCTCTATAGCTTCACATATGAAATAATGTCTAATATCTATGTGCTTGGTTCTAGCATGAAAAGTTGGATTTCTACCTCATTGTATAAATCCCTGATTTTCTTGAAATAAAGTAATAGGTGTTTTTTGGCATAGGCCTAAATTTGTATAAAGCTTTCTTAACCACATTGCTTCTGTTGTATTTTCACAGGCTGCCATATAATCTGCCTCTGTGATAGAAAGTACTATGGTTGGTTGCTTTGTTGAATTCCATGTATTTGCTCCTTTACAGTAAAGAAAGGTGTGTTGTGTGTTGGATCTTGTGTCTTCCAAATTTTATCCCCAGTCAGCATCAGAGCATCCCACAAGATCCTGTTCTGAATCCTTTAAGTGTATATTAAGCAGATATCAACAGTTCCTTTTAGGCATCTAAAAGTCTGCTTAACTGCAGTAATATGATCAGATCCGTAGTTCTGATTATGCTGGCTGACAACTCCCACTGAATATGAGACATCTGGACATGTTCCAAGCATGATATATATCTGACTGACAGTCACAGAGTGATAAGGAAAGCCAGGGCTTTCAGATGGCACCAAGCTCTCTTGATTTGGTTGAGTTTGACCAAGTAAAGGTTTGTCTCCATTGGGGTAGCTGCCGGTTTACAGTCTTCCATTTAGTACTTCTTTAGTATTTCTTGAATGTACTTGGATTGGCTTAGGGTGATAGTCTGGGTACTTCTGTCTATGGAGAACTTTATCCCTAAGTAGAAACTGAGCTCTCCTAGATCAGACATCTTGAACTCCTTAGATAGCCCAGATTTAGTCACTTCTAATGCTGCTGGATTATTGGCAGCTGTAATAAGAATATCCACAAATAGAGCCAATAGAAATGGATTTGCTCTATCTGGCTTATACTATATACAATAGTCATCATTACTCCTTTGAAACACCAAGATTCCAAATAAGAATCTATTGTGCAATTCCAGGCTCTTGGTGATTGTTTGAGACCATATAGAGACTTTTTTTGCTTTTAGACCAAATGGGGGTTATCATGGTCAATAAACCCATTGGGCTGGTCCATATATATATCCTCTTTGAGCTCTCCACTCAAAAATGCAGTTTTTACATCCATTTAATGTATGAAATGTTGTAAAATTTGTGATTCCAACTAAATATTCACCTAACTTAGTCACTTAGATGATTACCTTCAAATCCTAGAGAATACTGACCAAATTCCTTGTTGGGATGTACTTGAAATATTTCCACCAAAATACCAGGTACCCAGAACATGAAAATTCTCAAAGTTGTCCAAACAGCCCCAAGCTTTGCACACATGCTCTTGGGACCATCCTTAACCTATTCTACATGCTTACAATGTCAAGACTATGTAAAAGTATAAATACTACTTTTACATTCAATAAATCATAAAGTGAAAACCACATAATCTACTTGTTCTCCCAATCACTTCCAATATTTCCAAAACTCTTACAACAGGTTATGAGCCCCAGGCTGTCACTCTCTGCAATGTCTACTACTGCTATTACTGGAATTTTTCCCTCTGCTGAAAAGTTGGATGGACCTAACTACCAAGTGTGGATGGTGAAGATGAAGATGCTGCTGCAAGAAAGAGCCCTTTGGGGTATTGTCATAGGATAAGAATGCCCTCCTAAAAACATGGGAGAGGAAGCCTTAAAGTACCAGAAGAAAGAACAAAGTGCCTTTAACTGCATTTGCCTCAATGTTAAAGACAATTTGCTAACACAATGCTCAAGAGCAAAAACAACAAAGAATGCCTGGAAGGTATTAGAGGACACCTGCTAATATGTTCAGCTGCTAAGAAAATGTATCTAAGTCAAAAATTATTTACTACAGAGATACTGTCAGGAGAAGAAATGAAAAATCTAATTAGCAGAATTACCCTGCTGGTAGATGAAATGGAATCTATGGGCATTGTGGTGGTGTAGTGGTACTCCTGGGAGAAGCTGCACAACTCAAGGTGTGTGAGGTGTCTGATGGGTGCAATAACCTCTGTGTATAAACTGCTGGTGTCTTTGTCAATATGTCACTATGATAAAAGCTCCTGCTTCTCTAGCTTCATGGGTGCTCCAAGTGTCTCCAAAGGCCTCTGTGTGTCTTGTGCACTACCCTGAAAAGCTCCTTGATGGCAGGTCTGAGATGTACTGATGAAGGCAGGTGCAGTGATCAACTGCTAATCAATATGGGAGAAGTGTTACTGATAGAAGGGATGATTTATTGATGAGGGATTGCTGTCCCTCAAATACGTTTCCTGATTGCCAAGTGATCACTAATGACAAGGTTCTAGAAGATTCTAGGCATCAGTGGAATTCTCAATGACATCACTATGAGCTAAAAATATGCCAAGAATGTCCTGGAAGGTTCTAAAAGGCACAGCACGTCCAACCAATCAGGAATCAGTAGTCTGAAACCTGTGCAACATAGAAATACCATGTATGGTATTGAAATGGTAGGGATGGTAACACAGACCTAGGTCATGTGTTATGGGTACTGATGTGGGTACTTGCCTTATGTAGATAAATATACTGATCACAAAGCTGAATAACATTGGGGATAACTAATGCTATAACTAATCAGGGTAAACATCATATGGGGATAATACTGATAATATGGGCAAAAGAAGAATGGGATAATACTGATAAGATAAAATATGGATAAGTATATCATAATGGCTATATGAATAGACTTGTCTGTGGGAGGTATGTTTACCCTACCACAGCATACCAACTACTGATGAGGACATGATAGTGTACCATCCTGAACAGCCTGACAGACAAGTTTCAGGGCCTTGTATCAGCCCTAGAGTCCAGAACTGAAGATTTGACCTTAAATTATGTATATGGAAGGCTCCTGGAAGAAGAATTAAGAAAATCAAGTGCTGATAAGAAGGAAGAAGAAAATGCTTTAATAAGCAATGATAGCCAACAAAGGAGGTACCCAAGACCCTACAAAGGCAACAGCAACCTATTTTGCAACTGCTGCAAATGGAAAGGACCCTCATCAGACTGGTGCTTCAAAAAGAGAGATTATCAGCAAAAGAAGCCTGAATATGGAAATGCTGCAACAGCTGAAGATAGACTATTCAAATCTGCACTAAATATGACCACAAACAAGGATTCTCAGATGTGGTATGTTGACTCTGGAGCATCTCAGCACTTGACACACCAAAAAGAGCTTTTTACCCAATAGACTTGTTCCATTGTACTGTGCCAGGGTGTGCGGCATGATCCGCGGTTGTAAAGAACAATTGGGCGCAATATTATAGCTACCAGAAGGAAGGATTGTTCTTGGACAATTTTGCACTATGCGGGACAATCTTGCACACTATGGCACAATCTGACACAATGAGGTTGGCACTGATGATTGCGCCAACTTGTAATGTTTGCATCACATGCGCAATTGGATACCGCTATTATGGCAGGTAATATCTGGTATTTGGAAATGTTTCTTTAATGTAAATGGAAATAATTGTGTATCACACTATAAACTACACTGATACTTACCATTCTGATTACCCTCACTCCAATTGGACAGTATCTCAGTGGTTAATTGGTCCAAAAGTATCCTGAAGCTGGCAGCCCCCAATTGGCTCATTGACTACTAAAAAAGCTACCTGATTTGCCATCAAATATCCCATTTTGCTCACTGAGCAAGTAAATCCCTGATCCTAGTGATTGGACAAGGTGTCATAGCCAGCACGCAAGCAATTGTGTAGGTGCAAAACAGATCCAATAGCTGCACTAGTATTACAGATGACGTATATATATGCAGGGTGTTTATTTATAGGGGTTCTGTCTCAAATGTGAGACAACCTTGATATTACTTATATCAAAAATTTGATGATCACTGATTTGCAATGGCTCGATTTGGATCGCAAAAAAAATGGGTTGTCAGGATCATTACAAATTTGAGCAATTCAAATCAATCACATTATCTTCTCCTGGGTTTTTTCTCACAGGGATTACTACTGAAGCATTTGGTAGTGACTCACTTTGCACACCTATACTACTTCCTGGCTGACTATGATCTTGGCTACTTGTGTGTTTGTAGTCAGTATTTTGCCTCCTAGTTGATGAGTGCAATGCTACAGCTTGGCTGCGCTGAATCGCTCCAACTGAACCAACTGAACCAGCCTGTAGTGCCACGTGCTGATGCGTTCTTTTACTTGCCAAGGGCTCCAGTGGTTGAGGCACTTCATGTTGGTCATCATCAGTCAGTTCACCAGAAGTAACTTGCTGATGGTCAGGCAAAACAGCACACGCAGACACGCCTTGACGCGTTGAGATGGCCCTTGGCTGAGTTTGATGTGATGCTGCAAGTTGATGCGACTTGGTCCGCTCCAATGAACTTGTGTCTAAATGAGCAGTTTGGCAAGTTCTTGTAGTTTTGCTCTGAAGCGCGCATGTTGACTCAATGCGGGGTGTTCTGGTAAATGGTGTTGGCGTACTCTGGACTGACGTGCGCTGGTGCGCTGTGGTTGCAAGAGATGGTAGGGAATCCAGCAAGGAGTGCTGGCGCAATCTGGATAATGTTGCTTGCAGTCTGTATTCTTCCTCCTGAAGCTCACCATCTGATTCCTCAAGGTATTCACTTACCCTCTGTCTGATACTTTGGAGCTGTTGCCTGGATGAGTCCTGTGTATATTGCTCTTGGAAGCCACTTAGCTCTACTAATATATCACGTAGTACATTAGTCATTTGAGGCAAAAACTCATTCAAAATCTGTTTGGTTCCCAAAGTTGAGGCACAAACGGACGCATCCAGCCCATACTGTGCAAATTGCACGCAAAATTGCTCCTGCGCAGCTTCTTTGTCAAATCCCCTCACTCTCAGCTCATTATTGATTTCAATACTTGTCTTGTTATATATCTTTTTACATACATTGGCTGGCATCTTGATGTAGAACTCATGCCACAGCTTTCTACTCAAATTCTTCCATTTTTGTCAACTCTCTGAGGCATCTAGTTCTGCTAGATTACTCAGTAGTGCCCAAATATCTGTATGAAGGCTCAGCATAGACACTTGGGCCATACTGAAATCATTTGGCAAGAACTCAAACGGATCCAACATTGACTTTTCCGGTCCAGACCGCGCTTGTGAGCTGGGGGATGGGTTTTTTCTGGGTTGTACTAAAGATGAGTTGAGGCTTGGTATGGGGACCATAGCAACGGATTTGGATACTTATGCAGCAGTATATTGGCATCAACCTGGTCTTATATGAAATATATAAGAATACTAATGTGATTGTTGAATTTTCCATATATTATGCATGATGCATCTTGGATTGCATTGACATGGATCAGATCACATCAATTGCAGATTTCCTATTTGATTATAGACCTATGATTAAAGCATCAACAAAAGTACCAAGGCATTGTTTGCGGATGATTTTTGAGACATAATGATGGGATACATGGCAATTGATGGAGATTTAACCATAATGTATTAAAAATCAGATATATAACAAGGATTGCGCCAAATCAACTCAAACCGCCTTTATACAATCATCCACCAATTTTAATATGACTTACTCATCTGAATGGTCTTTTCTCATCAATCCCATCACTACCACTGGATTTCCTTTTGACACACTAGAGGAGATCTATTCCAAGTACTGTGGACCATCAACCCCAATCTACTCAAGGAGATCCCTTGTCAAGCTTCTCTGCTATTACAAGAACTATTGCCCTACAAGGTTTCATCCCACCATCCATGGCAACAAAAGTCCTAGAAGCTTTCATTCCCAGCTGACAGCAATGGAGAACCACCTTGCAGAGGGTATGAATGACTTAGAGCAAGCTTGGAATACTAGGTTCAGAAGCTCCAATAGACTCCCATATCCCAGAGTGTTCAGCAACAGGTTCCATATCAGGAGTATTTTGGATACCTTCCCAGTGAGGATTAACAGACCTTCTAGAGGGCAGAGGCACTTTTATTCTGGCAAGTACAAGGCACACTGTGTGAAGTTTCAAGCACTGTCTGACATTGAGGGTAACATCATCTGGTTTAGTGGGCCATTTGCTGGAAGTAGACATGACACAGCACTCTGGGTAGAGAATCATCCTGAATTCAGTAGAGGGGAGAAATGTATGGCAGACTTGGCCTATATAGGAGAGGATTGTCAGTGATTAGGATGTATTACAGCTTATAGGAAGCCAAGGAATGGTGTGCTTAGCAGGAAGCAGAAGCTCTACAATGAGATATTTAATCATTTCAGAGTGAGGGTAGAGCACACATTTGGATATCTGAAGATAATTCAGCATATTGGCAGGTAAATAGAGAGGAAAGTCATATATAGGAGAAAACAGCAGAATAGGTAAAATAGTTAAGATACTTATTAATGCACAGTATGTTCATACAAGAAGACATCCACTGAGAGAAATGTGTCTGGAGCATTATGAAGAGTAAATAAAGCAAGGAAAGCACTATTCTGAGCAACATAAGTAAGATTGAGTAAAATTACCAGTAAGTGTATCATACCACTGGCATCATGGTAGAAATTATAGTGCCAGATAGTGCTGTAGAGTGCCAGATCAATCCAGCACCATAAACAGGCTGGCACTATGTGGCACTATCCAATGGAACAAGTCTAATATCAAGAAATTCCAATTAAGAAGGTTTTCATGGGTGACAATTGAACACTTGATGCAGTGAGAGAAGTAACTATCGAAGTAAACTAGGAAGCAGTGAAGGAAGCCACACACTGACCTTTAAAGAAGTACCCTATGCACCAGAAATAGCCAAGAACCTACTATCTGTAAGCAAGGCCACAGCAGAAGGACTCAGTTTCAGCTTTGACACTTCTGGATGCAAGATCACTGATCAAAATGATGCCATATTGCTGTGGGTATCAGAGATCAGAATCTATACAAGTTGACTTATATTCCATCATATTTGGAAGCCAATATAAGTAACTTAAATTAAGAAACACCAATGCTTTGGCACTGGAGATTTAGACACATCAATTTTGATTATTTGCGCAAAATGATCAATGATCAGCTAATTTCTGGAGTAAAAACTGATCCCCCAGCTAATTTGGAGCACTGTGAAGCCTGCATATATGGGAAACTAGCCAGACAACCATTCAAGAGCTCTGGGTTAATCAAAACTAAGAAATAATTAAATCTAATTTACTCAGATCTGTGTGGACCTATGCAAAATTTATTCTTAGGCCAGATGAAGTATTTAATCACTTTTATTGATAATTATACAACATACACACTTGTCTACTTCATGGAGAGAATGAAAGAAGCTCTGTCTAAGTTCAGGGAGCTTAACGTTATGGTGGAGAGAGAAATTGGTGAGAAAATCAAGAAAGTACACTCTAACAATGGTGGAGAATATACCTCAAAGCTCCTCATCCACTTCTGCAAAATTCATGGGATAAAGCAAGAGAATACTGTACCATACCCCTCACAGCAAAATGGAGTAGCAGAACATGCTAACAGATCAATAATTGATATGGCAACAACTATGATCCATGATTAAAAATTATCCTATGATTTTTGGGCAGAATCAGTTGCCACTGCTGTATATCTGAAAAATAAGAGTTATAACTGAGCACTTTGTGATTCTATTCCATTTGAAGCATGGTATGGATACAGACCAAGTGTAGAGCATCTAAGAGTATTTGGGCGTACAGCATATGCCAAGAAACTGCCCGGAAATCAGTCAAAATTTGAGCCAAAAAGTGTAACATGCATGTTTTTGGGCTACTGCAATGACAGTAAAGCATAGAGACTCTACAATACCAAAGCAAAGAAGTAAATCCAGTCCAGGGATGTGTTGCTTGATGAAAATTTAACATTTTCACAAAAAATGACTCCGGACAATGACAAAAATATAATCTTAAGTCCACCAATTGTCAGGATTGAATCAGAGCAAAACAATGATAATTTTTTCACTCCAGAGGACTCTACAACCATGGTTCAGCCAGAATCAGTGCTCAGGAATTTCCCAGAAGTGATCATTCCATTATCAAATGCCTGGAGATCCAATTGGACAAGAAATAGCCCAAATTACTATATCAATGAGGGCACAAACTTAGCCTATGCCTGTTCAGTCCATATTGATGAACCCCGGACTGTAAAGGTGGCCCTAAATAGCCCTCAGACCAAGTTTTGGAAATCTGCAATGACTGTGGAATATCAGGCCCTGATGGAAAATCAAACTTGGGACTTTGTCAAATTACCAACTAACCAAAAATCAATTAGATGCAGAAGGGTCTTCAAGACAAAATACAAGGCTGATGGTACAGTTGAAAGATGCAAAGCAAGACTTGTAGCCAAAGGATACTCTCAAACAAAAGGACTTGAATATACCAAGACCTTTGCATGGGTAGCCAAGTTTAATTCCATCTGATTGATATTGGCTATTGCAGCCAAATATAAGTTTTTTATTCCTCAAATGGATGTAAAAACTGCATTTTTGAATAGGAACTTAATGAGGACGTGTATATGGATCAGCCTGATGGGTTTGTTGACCAAGATAACCACCATTTGGTCTGCAAGCTCAAAAAGTCATTATATGTTCTCAAACAATCACCAAGAGCCTGAAATTGCAAGATAGATTTTTATTTGAAATCTTTGAGTTTCAAATGGAGTTATGCTGACTATAGTATATACTATAAGCCAGATAGAGCAAATCCAGTCTATTAGCTCTATATGTGGATGATCTTATTATAGCCACCAATAATCTAGAAACATTGGAAGAGACTAAATCCAGCCTATCTGGTAGTTCAAGATGTCTAATCTAGGAGAGCTCAGTTACTACTTAGAGATTAAGTTCTCCATAGACAGAAGTATCCTGACCATCACCCTAAGCCAGTCAAGTATATTCAAGATATACTAAAGAAGTACCAAATGGAAGACTGTTAACTGGCAGCTAACCCAATGGAGACAAACCTTAACTTGGTAAAAACTCAACCAAATCAGGAGAGCGTGGTGCCATCTGAAAGCCCTGACTTTCCTCATCAATCAATGACTGGCAGTCCAATGTATATCATGCTTGGAACACGTCCAGATTTCTCATATTCAGTGGGAGCTGTCAGCCAACATAAGCAAAACTACGGATCTGATTATATTGCAACAGTTAAGCGGATTTTTAGATGCCTAAAATGAGCTGCTGATATCTGCTTAATATACACTTATAAGGATTCAGAACAGGATCTTGTGGGATACTCTGATGCTGACTGGGGGCAATACGTGGAAGACACAAGATCCAACACAGGATACACCTTTCTTTACTGTAAAGGAGCAATTTCATGGAATTCAAGAAAGCAACCAACCGTAGCACTTTCTACTACAGAGGCAGAGTATATGGCAGCCTGTGAAGCTACAAAAGAAGCAATGTTGTTAAGAGAGCTTTTTACAGATTTAGGCCTATGCCAAAAAACACCTATTAATTTATCTCAAGATAATCAAGGATGTATACAATTAGGTAGAAATCCAACTTTTCATGCTAGAACCAAGCACATAGATATTAGACATCATTTCATATGTGAAGCTATAGAGTAACTTGGTTAGCTTAGTTTACTGTCCTACAGATGAAATGATTGCAGACATATTTACCAAACCAGTAGCTAGAGACAAGTTTGAATATCTTAGGTCAAAATTAGGACTAGTCAGTATGAACATTTAGCTGAGTGGGAGTGTTGTAAAAATTTGTAATTCCACCTAAATATTCACATAACTTAGTCACTTAGATCATTACCTTCAAATCCTAGAGAATACTGACTAAATTCCTTGTCGGGATGTACTTGAAATATTTTCACCAAAATACCAGGTACCCAGAACATTAAAATTCTCAAGGTTGTCCAAACAGCCCCAAGCTTTGCACACATGCTCTTGGGACCATTCTTAACCTATTCTATGTGTTTGTAATGCCAAGACCATGTAAAAGTATAAATACTACTTTCACATTCAATAAATCATATTGTGAAAACCACATAATCTACTTGTTCTCCCAATCACTTCCAATATCTCCAAAACTCTTACAACATAAAAAACTTTTATTTGGCTGCAATAGCCAATATCAATCTGATGGAGTCAAACTTGGCTACAGGTGCAAAGGTCTCAGTATAGTCAAGTCCATTTGTTTGAGAGTATCCTTTGGCCACAATTCTTGTTTTGTATCTTTCAATTGTACCATCAGCCCTGTATTTCTTCTTGAAGACCCATCTGTTTCCAATTGATTTTTGGTTGATTTGAAATATGGCTAAGTCCCAAGTTTGATTTTCCATCAGGGCCTGATATTCCTCAGTCATTGCAGATCTCCAAAACTTTGCCTGAGGGCTATTTAGGGCCTCTTTTACAATCTGGGGCTCATCACTATGGACTGAATAGGCATAGGCTAAGTTTGTACTGTCATTGATATGGTAATTTGAGCTATTTCTTGTCCAATTGGATTTCTGGGCATTTGATATTGGAATGATCACTTCTGGAATATTCCTGGGCACTGATTCAGGCTGCACCATGATTGTAGAGTCCTCTGGAGTGAAAAAATCTTCATTGTTTTGCTCTAATTCAATTCTGACAATTGGTGGTCTTTAGATCAAATTTGTGTCATTGTCTGATGTCACTTTTTGTGAAAATTTTAAATTTTCATCAAATAGCACATCCCTGGACTTGATTAGCATCTTTGCTTTGGTATGGTAGAGTCTGTATGCTTTACTCTCATTGCAGTAGCCCAAAAATATGCATTTTACACTTTTAGGCTCAAATTTTGACTGATTTCAGGGCAGTTTCTTGGCATATGCTGCACACCCAAGTTTTCTTAGATGTTCTGCACTTGACCTGTATCTATACCATGCTTCAGATGGAGTAGAGTCACAGAGTACCCTGCTATAACTCCTATTTACAAGGTATACAGCTGTAGCAACTGATTCTGCCCAAAAATCATAGGATAATTTTGGATCATGGATCATTGATCTTGCCATATTAGTTATTGATCTGTTAGCACGTTCTGCTACTCCATTTGGTTGTGGGGAGTATGGTACAGTAGCTGCTTGCTTTATCCTTTGAATTTTGCAGAAGTGGATGAAGAGCTTGAGGTAAATTCTCCACCATTTTCAGAACATATTTTGTTGATTTTATCACCAGTTTCTCTCTCCACCATGGCTTTAAATCCCCTGAGCTTAGACAGAGCTTCTTGCTTTCTCTCCATGAAGTAGACAAATGTGTATCTTGTATAATCATCAATAAAAGTGATTAATATTTCATCCTGCCTAAGGAAAAATTCTTCATAGGTCTTCAGAGATCTGAGTGAATTAAATCTAATTTTTTCTTAGTTTTGATTAACCCAGAGTTCTTGAATAACTGTCTGGCTTGTTTCTCATAATGGAGACTCCACAGTGCTCCAAGTTAGCTAGTGGATCAATTTTACTCCGGATATTAGCTGATTTTTGATCATTTTGCACAAAGGATCCCAATTGTTGTGCCCAAATCTCCTGTGCCAAAGCATTTGTGTTTCTTCATTTGAGTTACTTATACTGGCTTCCACATATGATGGAATATAAGTCAACCTGTATGGATTCTGATCTTTGATGCCCAAAGCAATATGCCCACCATTTTGATCAGTGATGCTGCATCCAGAATTGTCAAAGCTGAAACTGAGTCCTTCTGCTGTGGCCTTACTTACAGATAGTAGGTTCTTGGCTATTTCTGGTAGATAGAGTACTTCCTTGAAGGTCAGTGTATGGCTTCCTTTGCTGCTTCTTAGGCTCACTTGGATAGTTCCTTCTCCCACTGCATCAAGTGTTCTATTGTCACCCATGAATACCTTCCTAATTGGAATTTCTTGATATTAGGTAAAAAGTTCTTTTTGGTTTGTATAGTGTTGAGATGCCCCAGAGTCAATGTACTACATCTGAGAATCCTTGTTTGTGGTCATATTTAGTGCAGATATGAACTGTCTATCTTCAGCTGTTGCAGCATTTCCATATTCAGGCTTCTTTTGCTGATTATCTCTCTGTTTGAGACACCAGTCTGATGTGTGTCCTTTCCATTTGCAGTAGTTGCAAAACAGGTTGCCATTGCCTTTGTAAGGTCTTGGGTACATTTTTTGTTGGTTATCATTGCTTATTAAAGCATTTTCTTCTTCATGCTTATTAGCGCTTGATTTTCTTAATTCTGTTGTAAGAGTCTTGGAGATATTGGAAGTGATTGGGAGAACAAGTAGATTATGTGGTTTTCACTTAATGATTTATTGAATGTAAAAGTAGTATTTATACTTTTACCTGGTCTTGGCATTACAAACACGTAGAATAGGTTAAGGAAGGTCCCAAGAACATGTGTGCAAAGTTTGGGGCTGTTTGGACAACTTTGAGAATTTTCATGTTCTGGGTACCTGGTATTTTGGTGAAAATATTCTAAGTAAATCCCGACAAGGAATTTGGTCAGTATTTTCTAGGATTTGAAGGTAATGATCTAAGTGACTAAGTTAGGTGAATATTTAGGTGGAAATACAAATTTTTACAACACTCCCACTCAGCTAAATGTTCATACTGACTAGTCCTAATTTTGACCTAAGATATTCAAACTTGTCTCTAGCTAATGGTTTGGTAAATATGTCTGCAATCATTTCATCTGTAGAACAGTAAACTAAGCTAACTAAGTTATTCTCTATAGCTTCACATATGAAATGATGTCTAATATCTATGTGCTTGGTTCTAGCATGAAAAGTTGGATTTCTACCTAATTGTATACACCCTTGATTATCTTGAAATAAAGTAATAGGCATTTTTTGACATAGGCCTAAATCTGTAAAGAGTTTTCTTAACCACATTGCTTCTTTTGTAGCTTCACAGGCTGCCATATACTCTGCCTCTGTAGTAGAAAGTGCTACGGTTGGTTGCTTTCTTGAATTCCATGAAATTGCTCCTTTACAGTAAAGAAAGGTGTATCCTGTGGTGGATCTTCTGTCTTCTAAATTTCGTCCCCAATCAGCATCAGAGTATCCCACAAGATCCTGTTCTGAATCCTTATAAGTGTATCTTAAGCAGATATCAGCAGTTCCTTTTAGGTATCTATAAATCCGCTTAACTGCTGCAATATGATCAGATCCATAATTCTGATTATGTTGGCTGACAACTCCCACTGAATATAAGATATCTGGACGTGTTCCAAGCATGATATACATCAGACTGCCGACCATAGATTGATAAGGAAAGTCAGGGCTTTCTGATGGCACCAAGCTCTCTTGATTTGGTTGAGTTTTGACCAAGTTAAGGTTTGTCTCCATTGGGGTAGCTGCCGGTTTACAGTCTTCCATTTTGTACTTCTTTAGTATATCTTGAATATACTTGGATTGGCTTAGGGTAATAGTCTGGGTACTTCTGCCTATGGAGAACTTAATCCCTGAGTAGTAACTGAGTTCTCCTAGATTGGACATCTTGAACTCCTTAGATAGGCTGGATTTAGTCTCTTCCAATGTTTCTAGGTTATTGGTGGCTATAATAAGATCATCCACATATAGAGCTAATAGAACTGGATTTGCTCTATCTGGCTTATAGTATATACTATAGTCAGCATTACTCCTTTTGAAACTCAAAGATTCCAAATAAGAATCTATCTTGCAATTCCAGGCTCTCGGTGATTGTTTGAGACCATATAGTGACTTTTTAAGCTTGCAGACCAAATGGGGGTTATCTTGGTCAACAAACCCATCAGGCTGGTCCATATACACGTCCTCATCAAGTTCTCCATTCAAAAATGCAGTTTTTACATCCATTTGATGAATAAAAAACTTATATTTGGCTGCAATAGCCAATATTAATCTGATGGAATTAAACTTGGCTACCGGTGCAAAGGTCTCAGTATAGTCAAGTCCTTTTGTTTGAGAGTATCCTTTGGCTACAAGTCTTGCTTTGTATCTTTCAATTGTACCATCAGCCTTGTACTTTGTCTTGAAGACCCATCTGCATCCAATTGATTTTTGGTTGATTGGTAATTTGACTAAGTCCCAAGTTTGATTTTCCATCAGGGCCTGATATTCCTCAGTCATTGCAGATCTCCAAAACTTTGTCTGAGGGCTATTTAGGGCCTCTTTTACAGTTTGGGGTTCATCAATATGGACTGAATAGGCATAGGCTAAGTTTGTACCCTCATTAATATAGTAATTTAGGCTATTTCTTGTCCGATTTGATCTCCGGGCATTTGATACTGGAATGATCACTTCTGGGATATTCCTGGGCACTGATTCTGGCTGAACCACGGTTGTAGAGTCCTCTGGAGTGAAAAAATTTTCATTGTTTTGCTCTGATTCAATCCTGACAATTGGTGGACTTGAGATCAAATTTTCGTCATCATCTGATGTCATTTTTTGTGAAAATTTTGAATTTTCATCAAACAACACATCCCTGAACTTGATAAGCTTCTTTGCTTTGGTATTGTAGAGTCTGTATGCCTTACTCTCATTGCAGTAGCCCAAAAATATGCATTTTACCCTTTTTGGCTCAAATTTTGACTGATTTCCGGCCAGTTTTTTGGCATATGCTGTACACCCAAATATTCTTAGATGTTCTGCACTTGGTCTGTATCCATACCATGCTTCAAATGGAGTAGAATCACAAAGTATTCTGTTATAACTCCTATTTTTAAGATATACAGCAGTGGCAACTGATTCCGCCCAAAAATCATAGGATAATTTTTGATCATGGATCATAGATCTTGCCATATCAATTATTGATCTGTTAGCTTGTTCTGCTACTCCATTTTGCTGTGGGGAGTATGGTACAGTAGTCTCTTGCTTTATCCCATGAATTTTGCAGAAGTGGATGAAGAGTTTTGAGGTATATTCTCCACCATTGTCAGAGCATATTTTCTTGATTTTTTCACCAGTTTCTCTCTCCACCATGGCTTTAAACTCCCTGAGCTTAGACAGAGCTTCTTCTTTTCTCTCCATGAAGTAGACCCATGTGTATCTTGTATAATCATCAATAAAAGTGATTAAATACTTCATCCCGCCTAAGGATAAATTTTGCATAGGTCCACACAGATCTGAGTGAATTAGATCTAATTTTTTCTTAGTTTTGATTAACCCAGAGCTCTTGAACAGTTGTCTGGCTTGTTTCCCATATATGCAGGCTTCACAGTGCTCCAAATTAGCTGGGGGATCAATTTTCACTCCAGAAATTAGCTGATCTTTGATCATTTTATGCAAATAATCAAAATTGATGTGTCCAAATCTCCTGTGCCAAAGCATTGGTGTTTCTTCATTTAAGTTACTTATATTGGCTTCCAGATATGATGGAATATAAGTCAACTTGTATAGATTCTGATCTCTGATGCCCAAAGCAATATGAGCACCATTTTGATCAGTGATCCTGCATCCAGAATTGTCAAAACTGAAACTGAGTCCTTCTGCTGTGGCCTTGCTTACAGAGAGTAGGTTCTTGGCTATTTCTGGTACATAGAGTACTTCTTTAAAGGTCAGTGTATGGCTTCCTTCACTGCTTCTAAGGTTTACTTGGATAGTTCCTTCTCCCACTGCATCAAGTGTTCTATTGTCACCCATGAAAACCTTTTTAATTGGAATTTCTTGATATTGGGTAAAAAGTTCTTTTTGGTGTGTAAAGTGTTGAGAAGCTCCAGAGTCAATATACCATGTCTGAGAATCCTTGTTTGTGGTCATATTTAGTGCAGATATGAATAGTCTATCTTTAGTTGTTGCAGCATTTCCATATTCAGGCTTCTTTTGCTGATAATCTCTCTTTTTCAAACACCGGTCTGATGTGTGTCCTTTCCTTTTGCAGTAGTTGCAAAATAGGTTGCTGTTGCCTTTGTAGGGTCTTGGGTACCTCCTTTGTTGGTTATCATTGCTTATTAAAGCATTTTCTTCTTCCTTCTTATTGGCGCTTGATTTTCTTAATTCTTCATCCAGGAGCCTTCCATATACGTAATTTAAGGTCAAATCTTCAGTTCTGGACTCTAGGGCTGATACAAGGCCCTGTAACTTGTCTGTCAGGCTATTCAGGATGGTAACTATCACATCCTCATCAGTAGTTGGTACACCCATAGATTCCATCTCATCCACCAGCATGGTAATTCTGTTATTTAGATTCTTCATTTCTTCTCCTAGCTGCATCTTTGTAGTAAGGAATTCTTATCTCAGATACATTTTCTTAGCAGCTGAACATGACTGGCAGGTGTCTTCTAATGCCTTCCAGGCATTCTTTGCCATTTTTGCGCTTGAGCATTGAATTAGTAATTTGTCTTTAACATTGAGGCAAATGCAGTTAAAGGCACTTTGTTCTTTCCTCTGGTACTTTGAGGCTTCCTCTCCCATGTTTTTAGGAGGGCATTCTTCCCCCATGACAACATCCAAAAGGCCTCTTTCTTGCAGCAGCATCTTCATCTTCACCTTCTACACTTGGTAGTTAGATCCATCCAACTTTTCAGCAGAGGGAAAAATTCCAGTAATAGCAGCAGTGGTTATTGAAGCAAGTGACAGCTTGGGGCTCATAACCTGCTGTAAGAGTCTTGGAGATATTGGAACTGATTGGGAAAACGAGTAGATTTAGTGGTTTTCACTTAATGATTTGTCAAATGTAAAAGTAGTATTTATACTTTTACATAGCCATGGCAAAACAAACATGTACAGTATGTTTAGAAAGGTCCCAAGAGCATGTGTGCAAAGTTTAGGGCTGTTTGGCCAACATATCAAAACTTTGTGTTTTGGGTACCTGATGATTTGGTGAAAAAATTCCAGGTAAATTCCAGCAAGGAACTTGGTCAGTATTCTCTAAGATTTGAAGGTAATGATCTAAGTGACTAAGTTGGGTGAACATTTAGGTGGGATTACGAATTTTTACAACAGTACTTACATGTAACTACAAAACTCACCGCTACCAAGTATTGACCACATTAGCAAAGGCCAGTTGTTAATGCTGTTTTCATTGCCAGTGAGCAAGAGGTTCCTGACTTCATCTGCCATAAGATGATGTTCTTAACACAAGTGAACCAGAAGTGGCCAGCTTATATATCACAAGATCCTGACAAAATTCACATGTCCTGTGGAGGTACCACCCAATAGAGGAGTCTTACTTTGAGATGCCATGGATCAGACATCTTAGAGCCACCACTGATTACAAGACCCCGGAGTTTCTGGTATTCATTGCAGACCAAGTGCATCAGAGTGACTGCATTTCCCCTGGTCCAATACCAAATGCTCTATCCTTGTTCAAGATATAGCCTTGTAGCTGCAGTCAATGCATCTGTGACCCATTCCGGGGTATGGCATAGCACATGATGTATGTGGAATTAGGCGGCAGGGTGATGGGCCACCAGCCGGATGAAGGTGGAGGAGGGTGAGTGAATGCTCTTGTTGGATCCCCCTCCAGCCTAATTCCCGACCATGACTCCCTGAATGGCGTGAGATCCACGGTTTTCCCATGGCGATCATCAGGGATTTCGTCTGGGGGATGCCAAAGCCATGTTTGGTCAGATCAACACCTCGTTACCTCGGCCACGCCACTCCAGTCGGTCACGGCCCTTGACCTGGGGGGCGAGACAACCGTATGGACTACTGAAATTGCTCCAGATACCATAAGCTGGGGATTCTGCGGTGTATCCATCGGCACATCACCGGGGTGGATGAGCGGCCTGGCAAGATGAAGAGGGTGGCATGCGAAGGAGTCCACCAACTTACCTTTGGGAAAGTAAGCACCCCTGGCCAGCCCATCCGCACCAAGCGTCAGGGGGAGGGAGTTGAATAGTCCGGAGAGAATCCCGATCTTCAACATAGATAAGTGGGTTCGATCAGATGGCCCAAGAAATCTCCCGGGTAGGGGAGGAACACTTCCAGTTGTCCCAGCTATGCTACATGATGATTGAACCCCCGCTCGTCAACCAAAAGGTCCCGAGGTCCCCTGGGACAGGAAGCTGGGAGCTGGATGCGCTCCTTGGATGGAATGCAAGCCCACCGGATCAACAATAGGAGTGACCTCCTTCGCAAGCTCCCCATGGAGGTTCACTGGACATCGTCCGAAGCCCTGTGCCCAGTTTCTGGGCGATGGGGATGACCGGAATTTCCGAGAGGATTTTGGGACAATCATTTGCAGGTCCCGACCCGGGCGAAGTGACGCTTTAGCACCCGGGGTGAGCGAGGGACGTTCTGTCAAGCCAGGGCTACCCAGTGGAGTTGGGCTGGGTGAAAGGGGGTGGGCGGAACGATCAGCTAGGTGAGGAATCGTTTCCAAGGGACCAAGGTGGGTAAGACGCATACAGAGGAAGGGACGAATGGGGATCGCCATTGGAACGTCACTATATTAGAGGTGGGGGGGGACTAGAAATCGATGGCACCCACCGCCGGGAGCTGGCCAACAGGGTGGATCCAAATCCACCAGAAATGGTCAACCCCCCAAAAGCTTCAATGGGCGATCCCTCGAGGAAGTTGATTCGCCAGGTCCTTAGGGGTTCTGACGTCGAGGGAATCCAAAAATGGACACCCTTACTTAGAATCATGGTTATCAAAGTTCTTCCGAATCCGAGCAAATCCCCCTAACATTGGCGGATCCCCTCCCTCGCCATTCAGGGTGATGACCGTGGTCGTGGTCGTGGTCGTAGCCGTGGTGAGGATGATCCCTAGGTAGTGGAGGGAAAGGTGGAAGAAGGGAGGCAGCTCTTCTCCCGTCCGAAACACCACCCGCTCGCGCGGTGATCAAGGAGCCTCTACTAGAGACTACGTTTGCTGCACCCTCCTGACGGATTCCTCAGGGGATTATTTGCCATCGTGTCATGCTCCCACCAAATACCGATCCCTAGAGCCGATAACCATCGCCCCATGTAACCCATCCATGCCCTATACACCGACCACCACCGGTCAACCATCACCCTCGACCACTCCCACACTCGGTGAGGAACCTAGGGGGCGCCCCTCAGATCGTACCTCACATCAACCCGAGGTGGACGGCAAATGAAATGTCAACGGAAGGGGCCAATCACGTCCCAAGGAATGGGGGGGTCGAAATCGGACTCGTAAATACCTGGAATCCTCAACTTGATTTGGGGGAAGTGGTTGACGCCATGATTGGACTAGTACTAAAATAGTCCAGATCTAGATTGGCTTATCTTCGTCGGACCTTACCTCTCACACCATTCACGGCTCCGCGTGGTGGGTGCGGTTTTGGATTTGGTGTTGATGTTGGTGCGGGTGCGGGTGCGGGTGCGGGTGTGGGTTGCGGACTTAGGATATGCAAACACTCATTTATTTTCATTTTCATTCTCATCTGGATATACAAAGCGAAGAGTCGTGATGGAAACGGGTGGGGACGAAGGGGTAGAGGGGGAGGAGTGAGGGGAGATGTTGGCGAAAAGACGGGTGGCTGTAGATGGCTCCAGGTCAACGTACTCTGTCACGGTTGGGTGAAAACAAAATCGATGGGAAAGTACCAGTTACATATGTACAATTTTAATACCCCCGTGGCGGAGGGCAGTGCTTCGTACGGCTCTGATATCAGAGGTCGTAGAGGATCCGCGCCGGCTTCCTCCGGTTACGCTGAGGTCGCTGTACAATCAACGGGATGATCTCTGCCTCATCCTCTCCCTCTCCTTCCTCTTCCTCTTCCCCTTCTCCGGTCTCCTGCCGAGCATCCTTCTCATCTGGCTCGGTGAGTCGCTTGATCTCCGCGTGCCAGGATTCCACCTGGCCGGAGAGTTTCTTGTATTCGTTTCGGAGGTGTTCCAACTGTAGTATGACATTGTGATGCTCCTTTTTGGGCAGATATGTGTAGCTCACTTCAATGGGATTCGGGTCAATCTCCTGCGCTCGGATGAAATCATGTGAAGGGGGCACGATGCTTACCTTGATTTGGTGCCGCTTGGGCTTTCTTTGACGGGCCAGGGTTCTTGGCCGCCTTGGATTTGGATTTTTTCGACGGGGAGGAGGCTTTCTTAGTGCTCCTCTTGTCCTCTTGTTTCCCCGAGGAGGATTTCCTAGCACTTCCGGTGACGCGTCCCTTCTCTTTGGTGGGGACTTTGGACTCATTCTCGGTGGATTTGGTTGAGGTCGGAGAGGAATTTTGCGGCTCCGTTCTTCTTCTTTTCCGAGGATGCTCTGCTGGCTTGTTCGAGCCTGACGATCCAGCGGAGGCTTTTTCATGGGTGGAATGATCCTCCGCGGCCAGGGATGCATCGCTCTCCAGTCTACGAGACATTCGCGTCTGCCGACGATTCCCAGGGAAGGAGACCTCGGAGGCGTCCGAATCCTGGGACTTCTCCGATCTTGGGCTGGAGTGTCTTTCGGAACGCTTGCCTTGGCTGTTCCCGGGATCTGAGGTGGACTTCTCCTCTGCTTCAGGGGGATCCTGCGAATTGGAAGGGGATTTTTTGGGGGTGAAACGGGCCGAATGCCTCGACGGGGCGGTGGCCCGCTTTTTGGCGGATTTAAACCGGCCATTGCTGGAGCGCTTACGCATGACCATGGTTGTGCTGGTGCTGAGTGGGTCTTCCATATTTCCGGATTGACCTTGGATATCGATCATACTGGTATGCGACGAGAGGGGTGGTGGTGCTTGGTTCAAGTGTTTGCTTGAAATATTGCTTGGGCAAGATACTACGAACGGTCGGATAGACTTTGCCTTGGAACCGATAGTTCGCTTTCGGCAGAGTGGGGTGGTTGGAGGTTCGGAGAAGCCTGGGCTATGTCAGAAGAGTTCGGCCAATATCTGCGGTTGACAAGGGAGGGAAGGGGAATCAGCTAGGGAATACAAACAAGCAACGGGTATTCTAGCAACCCAGAGGAAAACACTTCGGCAGAGCAATAATAAAGGTGTCCAAATAGGGAGCCTACCTCAGGGACAATCAGCAGCAAGGAGACAATTAGTGGAATAGGCGCAGATGCGAGATCTCTCTGGTGGTTCGTCTTCAGTTTTCCAAGGGAGTCTTTGAAGGTCGTAACCAGGGTGTAGACAGATATGTGTACGGTGGGGACAAGCCGTGAGGTGGAGACCAGCGTGGATTAAAGCAGAATTGAGTATCAGAGAAATGGAGTGGGAGATAGCTATGTATCCAAACGAGCAACTAGGGGAAGTCGACGTACAGAGAAGGGTTTCAGAAGGGATGGTGGAAGTCAGAAAAATGAGGAAAGATTTCAGGACTAATTTGGATTCGCCTCACCTCTTATATATATACATCGGAAATGTGTCTTCCCAATGAATGCTTTCTTGCCAATCATCCATTTAATTGTCAATTGCCACAACTAGTAGGCTGAGATGGATTTTATAGATAGATTTATTTATTTATATATATATATCCAACGCTTTCAGTATTCCATGCTCGCATTGCTCCGTCAGGATTAAAATTCTTTCCCTGGCCGGGCCTAGCGCTTTTGCGGTCGCTCATCGCCATCGGAACGCTAGCTACCAGGTTTCCGTGGGCGGTGGATGCTCAACCGGACTTGAAAAGATCCCTCGAAGCTTTGAAAGGCACCTACGGGACGAAGCAGACGTCAGAACACTGGTTATCGTGGGGATATGCTGAATCCGCCTACCACCGCTCCATTTTGTATGTGGGTGATTATATTGAAGGTAATCTAACTAATTGAAACTTTATACTAGTAGACTATTTAATTGGCGGGAATTCATCTTCGTGATAGAGAGGAAGTTATTTGTGTAACTAGAAAGAGCCCTCCTGAATCGACAGTGTGTAGTCGTGCGCTGTGCAGTTAGAACACCTATGGTCGGCTTTGTTGAGCACCCGTTCCAAGTGTCAACACCGATCAACCACTAGACCATCTAACACCACGATAGTGCTATCGTTTGAGATTAGCACGTGTCTACCACCTGAGGGATATAACGTTTTTCCATTGTGCTTAAACGGGCCAGCACTCAGACCAGCTGGCGCAGGAAGTCATTCCGTCTTGCTGTTCGCATGGCCGGTAAGTCCACCAGCTTCCACTCTGCAATAAAGTACCATTGAAGCACCTTGCGGATCCAATATGATATGGGCCGCTTGTCTACTGGATTCGAATCAGTCGTACATTCCATCCGATACCATAAAAATGACCGAAATCAAGTATTCTAACTGGTGCAGGTACCTCACATGCAACCCATCAAGAGATAGACCAGATAGGTCCATCATCTCCTTCAAGCAGGCGTCTTCTAGTGCAGTAGGCGCCCAGTGATTGACTTTCTGGTTGTACAAGGTGGAAGAATCTACTGCAGAGGGTTTTCCCAGAAAGGTCTCCCCGAACCTCGATGGAGGCGATGTTCGGACAATGACGCAAGGGCCTCTTGTTGATGGACCACCAGTCGATACACGCACCGCACCCTGAGTTCCCAAGGCCGATTTCCAGAATACACGTATGAGGGCACAGATGTCATGCTCTATCTAGCTTGTGGCGGAGATGTATGTCAGAGAAAATAACCAGCCAATTCACCATTGCGATCAGGAATCATCAAGGTGATACAATCGAGACCAAAGGGCGGTATTTTCAAGGTCACAGCAGGCGAACCTAATCCAGATTGATTGGGGTGGAGCTCAAGGTGGGACAGAAATTCCCAGAAGCCTGGGTCATCTCTTGCATCGTGATTGGCTGGGGCAGGAAGTCTAATATCTTCTGAATCATGAACCTAGATTGCTGAAGGTTCGCAGTATTTTAGCTGGCCGTTTATTATGGGATTTCGATGATTTGTGAGCATGGGAGATGATCCTCCCCGTGAACCCAAGAGAGCTCATCGTAGTTGCACCTGCTACTCTGCTGACCCCTTCCACCGAGAATACCAAGTGTCGACACCGCCATTCCACGCCTTGCCTATCGACGCGCATCTCCTTCGGAGCCAAAGATGGGATGATTTCCCGATAAGGGAGGATTATAGCAGCACTTGACAACTAACCAAATAAGAAGTATGATCAAATGATGATATGCCTAAGGCACCAGTGCTGTCCCCGAACCGAACGAAAGCGTCGTTATTCTATTGGGGGCCACGAGGACTACCGTAAAAGTCGCCCGCACGGCAGGTTCCGAATCAAAATGGATGCTTGGTATTCAAGGGTGATCTCTTTATCAAGTGCATTCAAAACTTTGATGTGGACGATACAAAACGTGGGAACATACAAAATGTAGCGCAGTGCCAACAAACACTTGGATCCAACCATCATCCATTGGCCTCACATCACTTTACACGAGGCCATCGGTCAGTGTTTATTCGGATTCTTGGGATTTCTTGCTGTTCTCGCGAATCAGGCGAAGCTTGGTGGTGGAATTGACATAGGTCCCGAAAACAAAGAACACCACATTGAAGAATGGAACCCACATGTTCAAGGGGAGGGTCTTGTTAGCGATAAGCTGGATGGTGGGGGAGATGATCCAGCTCTTCTTGATGACGCCCCAGAATCCGCGTTTGACGTTGTTGAGGATTTGTTGAGGATCGGTGATGCCAGCAATCACGGCCATGGATGCCAAGAACACTTTCCAACAGATTAGCGTTTGCGTACGATCACATGGTAAACAACAACTCAAGAGATACCTGCGTTAATGATTGGGGTGATGGTGATGTTGGCGACGACCAGCTGGAGGGCGAGATTGAGACGACCCTTCTTGCCCGCGAAAAACTTGGCCAGGATTGCGTAGCCATAGTGGTTGATTGGGCCGTTGAGGATCAAACCTAGTCGAGCAATGAGTTTCGCCAGCTACGGAGAAATCCCTCCATCAACCAGTCACTTACCATACAGAACCATCTTCCAGATCTTCGAATAGTTGGCGACCAGAGGCTTGTTCTTCTCACCAGCAGCTCCGACGAATGCCTGAGGGTTCTCCTTCTTGGCAATCGACTCGGCTATCTTCATGGAGAGTATCTCCTGTAGTCCATGGAGGACACCCGAAGTGATGGCCTTGGTGCGCAGAGGGAAGCGGTTAAGGTAGCTTCCGTATGCATTGAAGACATCGTTGATAGCCGAGGTCTTCACCGGGACATTGATCGAGCTGTCGGTCATGTTTAGGGGGTCGGGAGTAGAGGTGGATTAGATGGCTGGATGTTGGTTGTGACCTTACGCTTTATAAGGATGTGTGGGGTAAGATGAATTTGATTAAATTACGAACGATAATCTTGCTTAAAGATCAAATTTCCCCCATTTTGGCTTAGCCATTGTCGACTGTGAGCACCTAGACCTTTCAAACCAATCACCGTGACACAGGCACCCATTGCCTATTCTGGCGAGGATCAAGATAATCAATACAATGGCAACATGTTCACACAAGTGGCACTGAATGTTGAAACAACTGAATCTCATCTTAAATGTTGTAACGTGTACGTGAGATTTATCTACAGCCATCATTGCTGCTAAGCCATATACAGGATTCATGATGAGAGTATCTAGAGGGCATCTTGAAGATCTTGATAGCGTCCTTTACGCAGCTGGTCGATTACCTGAAGCGTCGTGAGATGCTCACGGATCTCCTCAGCCATGTCGGACGCGGTGGTGATTCGAAGCTCGTTCTGTAAATAGCTCAGCGTTTGCAAAGGCCCTGCCGGAGGTTAGTCGAAGCAGCGATATCTAGGCCAGGAAACCACTCACATTTGCACTCGGGCTCAATCTCCACTAGCTCTCGAACTGCCTCGATCTCTCGCTCGAGAATCTTGACACGATCAAGGCCGATGCTTTCGATCACGTTTGAGGTACTGATCTTCTCCCCGTGTGTATGCTGACTGTTCTCACTCGTGGTGCCTGGGTTCCAGCCTGGGTTAGCGAACTACACTATGGAGAATCAACTTCAACTTACTTTTTCCAATTAGCCATCTGTGATAGATCCAGGCGCTCTGATCCTCAGGATCGGTATAGAATGCTGCCTTAACCAGCTCGTATTCTAATGGAGCGTGCAGGTAAGTAACATTGGCATTGGGGGGGGCAAACACGCATTACATTACCATTCTCAAGTAGAGCGCTTCGTTGATTGGCGGGCGTTTGCAAAAGAACGCTAGGTAGGAGTTTGCTACGATAATGCCAGGCTGAGCCGTTCGAGAAGCTCTGGTTGATCTTGCTCGTGGTGTAAGCAAACTCCGTTGCGTCGATCTCCTCATTGGGGGATATTTTGCGAAGCTCCGCAACCACACTCCGGCGATAGCTCCATCCATGAACTAATCAAACAGGTTAAACCGGCTCTATATATGGAATGACTATACTTACAGTTTCGCGAGTCCAGATCAAGCATTTTCCCAACTAGATGGAGTTCGCGCTTCCAGTTAGGCTCCGGCATAGTGTGCAACACCCATCTGCGGTGATTCCAGACCCAGTACGACTTGGGGGTGGTTCTAATCACCTCCTCCAACAAGCTCAATTCATTCACGCAGATTTCCTGGATTTCCTCCTTGGAGCTGCCAAAAAGAGGGTTAGAAGCGTGTCGTGCGGGCTCCCCTCAATTGACTTACAGTTGGGCAAAATCCCGCTTCAAGATGTCCCGGCGAAGATTCCAGGCGGTGTACATATCCGGGTTGGTCCTGGCCATTTTGGTGGTTAGCTGGAAGGATTCCTTGTCCAGGACTCCATCTTTTTTCTACCAAGAGTTGGTGGTTTGGATCAGTTTTCACGGGAGGACAAAAGCACGCCGCACCAAGCGCGGGCCAGAAAAGACTTGAACACATCAACTTACCTTTTGCAGAATAAGCTCGTTGAGGGCGCAGTAATCCTTGATTTTGTGTGCCTCCTTCTCCTTTCGAAGTTGGTCTATTTCGGCGGTAGTGGGAACTTTACGACGTCCATGCTTTGATCCAGATCGGCCAAACAATATGTTTAGAGGCAAGAACACTCCAAGTCACAAGGCGACAACCTACCATCTTGCTAAAAGGGAACAAGCAGGGGAAACCTTGCAGTTCTAAGCGGTTGTCAGTAACTATCAACCGGATGTTGTATTTGACATCTTTTTGAGCATTGGGTTTAATTTAATCAGATGTCCCAGAAAATTTATGCTCATTCCTAGTGAGATTGCTCCCAAAAATTGGTACACACGTAAGCAAAACCAATCCACATCCCTCGAATTTCGGATCCCGAGAAAATCGTGGGCCGACCGTCAAAGAGCTCAACAAGTAGCATACTATTCCTCTGTTCCACCTTAGCAACACTCCAATCGTTTACCGCCCTCTTCGATTCCCTCAACCAAATTTTCCTCTGCTATCGTAACAGTCTTGAGTCTCACCAATGGCCACCCCTAAAGCCTACAAATTTCCTTTCCCTGTGACCTGTCACGCGTTCAACAAAGATAGAAGCCGTACGTAGTCTATTTTCCTAAGCAACAACGTAGATGGACCATCCTTTTGTCTACCTGGCCCCATTTGGTCATACTATAGGACGAGATGCTTACCCCCAAAACCCAAACCACAATCTTTACTAATGAGGCTTGTTCTTATTTTCGTAGAGGTTGCCGTTTGTCCTAATACCAATCTTGTTTACATCTACAAGAAGGATGGTAGCCAATGGACCCAAACTCATACTCTGTCTGAGGTATGTAAACCCCGATTTTCGGAGCCTGCCAGCAGTAGTATGCGTCTCAATGGATACCTCTGTCGACAGGAATTCCTTCCCAGTTAGCCTAATACCACTGTCTCAACTTGTATAGCACGATTTGCTTGTAACCGGGATCGACTGGGCCCCCGAGTCTAACCGTATTGTTACCTGCTCTCAAGATAAGAATGCTTATGTCTGGAATTTCGACGGGCAAGATTGGAAGCCTACTCTAGTTCATCTTCGCTTGAACCGCGCCGCCACTTGTGTCAAGTGGAGTCCTTTCGAGGACAAGTTTGCCGTTGGCAGTGGCTCCAGATGCATCTCCGTTTGCTACTTTGGCGAAGACAACGACTGGTGGGTGTCTAAGCACATCAAGAAGCCCATTCTGTCCACCGTGTTGTCCCTCGACTGGCATCCCAACAATGTCCTTTTAGCTGCTGGCTCCGCCGATATGAAGGTAGAAAGCACTCTGATTATGATTCACAAGTCACACACTGATGGCTCTCTCCTCTCTGATGTAGGCTCGTGTCTTCTCCGCTTATATCAAAGGAGTCGATCAAAAGTTAGTTTGGGTAACTCTGGCATCAGCGCCATGTCACCATTATTAATCCATGTTTTCTTGAAGGCCTGCCCCTAGCGTTTGGGGAGAGAAGCTTCCCTTCAACACCCTCTGTGGCGAGTTCACCAACCCATGTGGCGGTTGGATCCATAGCATCGCATTTTCCCCCAGCGGAGATGGAGTCGCTTGGTTAGGTAAGTGCACTTGCATGTCAGAAGAGGCCATGGTCTAACTAGGGCTGTTCAGGCCATGACGCCAGTTTGTCCATCGCTTACCCCGGCCATGACTACCTCGTAAACATCCGCACCAACAATCTCCCCTACCTGGCCATGGTTTGGGCTGCGGAGGACAAGATCATTGCTGCCGGCCACGACTGCTGCCCCGTCCTCTTCCAGGGAGATGCTGATGGTTGGAAGTTCGTCAAGTCATTAGATGAAGGACACCAACGCAAGGATCTGTCTGTTTCCTCCGCATTCAACAAGTTCCGTCAGATGGATATTCGTGGCCAATCCTCCTCGGGATCCAGCGAATCCACTGAACTGAAGACCACCCACCAGAACTCCATCATCGAATTGCGCCCATATTCCGGTGAGCGCGATGATGTGAGCCAAATCTCCACCATTGCCAAGGACGGGCAACTGGTAATCTGGGATTTATCTCTCTAGACGAGCATCCCCTTTCCTCGCTCCATCTTGGTCGTGGAACCGCCCACGCCACGCCTTCCCTTCCCCTCTCCTCCCCCGTTTTCTTCACTAAAACATTCACGCCCATCTCTTTTGGATTCAATAAAATCTCCACCGGGGTAGCATAGCACTCCAAATATATTCCATTTTTTATTGATTCTATGATATCGGAATCCAGTTGAAAAGTTGAATATGCAATGTAAGCTTGAGTGGTCGTAGAGCCTTGAGTATTTAGAGTGGCTGGGGAGAAAGGATGGGGCGCTTCCATTAACTCTTTCTCTTGACTGGCTTAGGAATCAAGTATGGGTCGACTCCTTGTCTGTACAGTTCGGTCCATTTGAGGATCCATTTGCGTTGTTGAGGAGTAAGTCCCATATCGTGTTTCATCTCGTTTCTGGTGACAGTGAAGAGGTGCTCCCAGTCCTATGGGATTTCCCGGTCAGTATCCTTCGCCACTGGAGGGAAATGGATCATTTAGTCAGTAACTCACCTTGAACTTGTCGGCAGCTTCTTCACAACCGCGGCGGATTTTGTTCAGGAAGCTCTGGGGATCCTTGAATTCACCTACAATGCAGAGTGGGTGCAACGGATATTAAGTTACTCGCCTTGGCGATAGAAACGCATAACCCGCATTTACCTCTGGGGGCAGGAACGCGTTTGCTCTTCTGGGGAGCTGCTTTGGCGTGTAAAGAGCGGCTCAGAAAAGGCCTGGCATTGACAAAGGTTCTCGTTATGATGGTCATGGTGGAATAAACCCAAATGATGTTCGTACAGGAAAGAACCACAAATCACCACTACCTCGAGGCTTACTACTAAGTGGATGATATTCAAAATTTTTCTCCACTCCACCCCGATCAAGTGGGGATTCAGAGATGGGGAGTTAATGGCATTTGGTGTAGATCTTGTTTAATTTTAACCATTTGTGCATATTATGGTGGGTTGAGTTGTGATGATAGAATGCAGTGATGTAGTGATGCAGTGATGGTACTTTTGGCTACTACAGGTGCGTGATTGAGTGTATTTTACATGTGGCAGGAGCCGCTAGACCCACAGGTTGCTCCACAGGAGCCTAGAAAGTTTGGACTCTTCAGCTGCTCACTTGCTTTCAGTAGGAAGTACCCCCGTGACTGACCGGTTGACTTATCGATCGGCTTGAGTGACTCGTAGAGCATCTCAATAGGCGCGTAGTAGCAAGGATACTTGAATCTGGACTTCATGTTAGCACAGAGAAGCCGCTAAGGAATGCTCTCTATCCACCTACCTAGCTACATCCAACACTAGGGCCAGCTTTCGGTCGATGTTGTATCCCCCCAGTGGTGAGAAATGGCCATCGCCGGTCTGTTGTAGCGTTTTCCTAGAAAATGAAACCACCATGTGTTCGTCTCCACTGGAGCTGACTCGCTTTACGTCCTCCACAAACTCCTCAAAAGACACCTGGTCTCCTCGCTTCGCCACCACATCACAGTGGTTTTCGGCAAGGCCTACAAACCCAAGTTGATTGAGTACCCAAGAAACACCCGGTTAGGACTCAGGTCAACTGACTTACAATAAAACTGAGTGAAGGTAATGCCCTTTCTTTTGACCTCCTCTTTGGGCGCACAACCCTCCAACAGCTCGTCACTATACCACCGTGCCTTCCCCTTTCGCCGTCTGGAGGGATCGATCTCCAGTGCATTGAGCGCCATCGCTAACGAACTAGGGCCACAATCTGCAAGTTACCAAGCACATAATGAAAGATCAGCATCGTTTGGAGAGAAAACCGGCGTAAACTACGTACAAGCAGGCTCGGATTGGGTGGTGAAGTTGTTTGCCAGACTAAAATAGGTTTCGGCGTACCCTTGAAACACACTCTCCTTAAAGATCTTCTTGCCCTCCTCGGAGGTGAACGAAATCAGGCAAGAGGGCAGCGTACGTCGATAAAATGTGTTGGCAGGGACGCTTGGATCAGGAGCGGTCTTTTGCGTCAACTGGCTGGGCTCGCTGGGTGGCTTCTGCTCCCCGGCTGGCGGGTACATGCTATTTTCCAGAAAGGTCGTCAACGTTCTGGCCGAGGGCTTTCCCACGGCTATCCTCGAACCCACCCTACGGAGCAACCCCGGCTGGGATCGTAAACCCTTCGACACGGTCTTCAGCACTGCCATATTTTCAAAGAAACTGGTTCCTGGACTGTGAATATAATCGGAAAGCAAAGCAATTATCCCTGTGTCTCAGTATCCGTACGGTTTAATAGATCATGTGCCAGTGTCCAAATAAAATGTCGTGTATATCGAGGAAAACATCCATGACCGGTGGTCACGTGGGCGATCGATGATGGCATGGTTTTAATGACAAAATTGGAAGCTACAAAGGATATATTCGATGATACAGTTTTGGGATATTATCGGCCGGCCGTTATATGTTGAGCCGAGGGGAGGTGTGCGAGGAAGGGAAGCGTAACTTCTGGATCATGTCTGTCTCTTTGATACTGTGTCTGTAGCTCAGTATTACAGTAAAGAAGTAGGTTAGTAGGACGATTCCCAGAACATTACCACTCGACACCTCCCAATACCAGAAGTGGTTGGTCATATATGCTATTAATGTTGCAATATGCAAGACAACGGTAAGCCCGATGAAAACCAAGTATGTTGTGAGGATGGCCGGGCGCCTCTACATTCCAATGGATATCAGTAACACAACCTGAGGCATGGCCGTCTATGAGCGTTACCTTTAGCACACCATAAAGCCCGACTACGGCTATAATAGTGGACACAATCTGCGAGCCCAAGGCCATGGCTATGGTGGACAAATACCCATCACGGGAAAGCTCCGGAAGATATGGGGTAACGGTGTCCAGTACTCTATCGGCATTTATCAGCGCCATTATGGAGAGTGCACTGAACAAGACCCCGAAAATCTAGGATGGGTTAGCTGGTGGTTCTGGCGGGTGCTCAGGTGATTGAAGTACAAATACCAGATGAATCCCGATGATGATTAAGCTTCCGGTTCGTAAACTTAAGAAGAAACAACATGTCTCCGGGTGTCTAAACGTCGCCATGGTTGAGTAATGTTCCTTGCTTTACTCCTCAACAGCGATGGCGGCAGCCCCACCTTTTATCCCTGTTGGTTAATGCCATCCTAGTGTGGGCTTAGCTGGGCTTAGCAGCCAAATGGAAGCCAGCCTGCTCCACGTTGATTGATCATGCTGGTTGATCCATATTAAATTGATGCGGCCTCCTACGCGAAATATCAGAATTTACCCAACTGGTTTTAAAAATAAGCAGCGATTAGGGTGGCTTTCCTTTGTACTAGGCTACGTTGTAAACACTTGGAACAAGTGGCAAAATGGATTCGGCTCCTTTTCATTCGACACCCGGCCCTCTGTATAGCGTTTCAAAGAATATATGGGACACCTTCAAATTTGCCTTCGAAGGCTCAGTCGTTTATACCGATGATGCCACCACGCAAATGATGAAATGGTCTTGCCCGGGAGGGGCGCTAAGTTTATTAGAGAACGGGGCCATCAATATCAAAAGCCTCGCGGAGGAAGTGGATATCATAAATAACATTGACGAGATAGCCGTTGATTTCAAGTAACGCTTCACGCCAGCCTGATGCTTTCCTTCACGGACACTAAAAGAAATTTTACGAACTAACTGTAGCGAAGAGGATCCGCAAAAAGTCATATTCTTGTTGTCCTCCGTACTATCAAATTACGAGGAGCAGATAAAAACCGTACTTAAAGCTAGAACCTACTGGCAGAGTGAGGTGTATACCGCGATTCCAGAGCGCATGCAAGCACCCCAAGCGGGCTACGAAACTCGGGAAAATCTCGATGGAGAGTATTTCAAAGACTTCGCCGTCAGAATGCGAAAATGGATGACCACTGATCGCCAGCTTCCCTTCCCACCCATTGCCCAAGTCAGCTTTGCTCCGATACTCTGGGCCTCCATCACCCACGATTTCTTCCTTCTCCCAGGGTTCACACAAAGTATACCATACCTAAAGCCAGCAACACCAGGTATGGATAACTCCCGACCGGCCCTCCACGCCATGCTAACCGAGCTCAAATAGAAAACTCCCCCTTGATGGCAAAAAATACGCCCAGCACTGCTGACCCGGACACGAAGGTAGGCCGGCATAGACTCCCGAGTTATTATTGGAGACGCACGGATTAACCGTCAGTAATTGTTGTGTAGAAAGAATTACAGAAACTTGCCCTCACACTTGCCGCAATCCTCGAAGTCCTACACTTCAAAGGGGAATACTTTGCTTTGGGTTTGTTTCTTCACAGTCGCCACAGCGATCGAGAAGTCATGGCTAACCACTCCAATAATCAGGCGAAGCTGCCAAGATGGTCGCAAGACAAGCAATTGCTGCGGATCGTAACAAGCAATACGACAACACGGCTTCGGTCGTAATTATTGATCGAGTACGTAAGGGCCTACATTGCGGGAGCTGTCGGAAGTAACAACTGACCAAATTTGTCCCTTTCAGAGCTTGGACCTGGTTGCACCATCGATGCGCTCAGACAATATGTTGGATCAAGTCTACTCGATATTGAAGAGGCCTATCCCGGACTCCCTTGATGTAGACATCAAGCCGGAATTTCTGACCTCCAAGAAAGGAGTCAGCCCGCTGGGTAAGAAAGCCAGATATGCCCGACACAACCCAACACGTACGCTTACTTCAATCCACGCTTGACAGAAAAAGACTTCGAGCCGCCTTGCTCGCTTGCTCATGGTATGGACGATGAGTGCATCGCGCTGATGGACGAGCTCATCATGGTACCGCAAAAAGAAGCACTGAATATTGTCAGGTAGTTTGCAGTCCTAATCGTCAGCCAACAAATGCCCTTTGACCTCATTTCTCCTCTCCAGGCAGAAGCTCGCTGACATTATCACGGAAGAAAACATCAACACCAAAGTCCCCAAGGTAGCACCAACTGTCCCCCCAGAGCCATGTTCATCATTGACCCTCCTGATGCATTAGGTTATTGGCAAAGTAACCGCCATTCAATTGATGCGTCTTATCAGCGGAATAAGGGAGAATGAGCAGGCAGTCGAAAACCACTCTAATGTCCTAGAGTTGATAGCAGCCATTGTAGATACACTGAAAGAAAGGTTCTTGCCAACAGAAAATCCCCCTCTTGTCGGACTTTTGTTAACTGAGATGCTCACTCTAGCCCAAAGATGATGTGGGAGGAATTGTTCGGGGTCCAGAAGATCTTGGCCCTGAGCATCTCGGAGTCCCCACAATCAACCAATCTAATTCAGCATTTCGGGGAAATCTTGCCAAAGAAAAGCGGCGAGAAGCTGGGAAGAAGTAAGAACAACTTCGCTCTACAGGACATCCTGGCCACCATGGCTTTCGCTTATTCGCTGGGTGGGAGCGATCTGTTCATCTCGGAGGATGAGGAAATCCTGTTCCAAGACAAGCTGCTTCAGGCAATTATGAGCCAAGGAGAGATCCCGGGGGTCCTGGAGAAAGAGGTAGGTTGGGCTTCTTCATTAGCGGTCGGACGTGGCTAACCAGAACTACGAACCAGGATTTGGCAGCGTACGACGAAGAGGAGCAGTCACAACGCACTTGGGAGAGGAAACAGTTGATCGAAGGGTGGTTAGAAACAGTCTTTCGGAACCTCCACAACACCTCCGAAGTGCGGAGTCAACTTTCCCGATACAGGTAGGATAACGAAAGGACAAGCTACCCCGCAATGAGCATCACTAAGACCCTCTATAGGACATTGTATCAAGCGGCAGCTCAACAACCCTACAACTGCTTGATACAACAGGTGATTGGTGACATATTTGCCACCGCCATGTTAGATCAAGATATCCCGGAAGAGCTGGAGTACATCCCACGCGGTACCCTTGGCAGAGTGATGACTGGCTTCCGCAGGTTTGTAGACGTCTCGACAACCGAAAAATCTTTAGAAGAGTTTACTAACGCCCACAATGCCCAGCCGCTTGCTCAAAGTGTCCTCCCCTCACCCTGCACACCATCCGGTCATGATCATTTTTGTTATCGGCGGGATCACCTTCACCGAGGTGCGAACTATCCGAGAGATCGTTGCACGCTCCAACAATCACACCACGGTAAGCTTCAGTAACAACCTCAGGACCCAGGCCAAACTGGGTATTAACTCGACGTCCCCAGGTACTCATCGGCAGCACTGATATTGCAACTGGTGCCACGGTGTATCACTATCTTTCATCCTGATCTTAAGCAAATCCGCTTAGAAAATAAACCAAATTCAACAGATTGATGATGGAAAAAGTGGGGTGGCTCTTTCGTCACCCATAAATTTTTTACTTTTCGAAGTGGATCGACCTGATGGGTGGTTGGGATTTGGTTGAATAGAAATCCTGGCGAGTCCCGCATAAGCGCTAACTTTTTCCCCTTGGGCTCGTGTTCTCAGAAAGCATAGTATATTTGGAACTTTTCTTTCTCGGGTGAAACTATAAGACGAAATGTTGAGTACCTCCTTCCTTCCAACGCTGAGAAGATCTTTCGCCAACCTATCTCAAACCTCTGCTACACGTTCCGTGGGATGTGGCCTCGTTGCTCGTCTGAGATATTCCACTGAGGTCGAGTCAGTCGCCGGCCAGAAGCCCGTCGAAACTCCCTCAGTCGATGCCTCCAGTGTAGCACAGACAGATAAGATTACTGAGTTGGACCGCTCCATCATGATCAAAGATCCCCTTCTGTCTCACCTTGTCAACACCATCATGCGTGATGGTAAGAAGGCCATGGCCCAGCGCATGGTTGCCCGTGCTCTCATTGATATTCGTCAAAAGACCAACGCCAACCCATACGAAATTCTGACCGCTGCGATCGATATGGCCAGCCCTTTGATGATTTGCAAGTCAGGTAAGCGTGGTACCAAGGTGGTGCAGGTCCCCAAACCCCTCAACGAACGCCAACGTAGGAGAAAGGCCTTCGTTTGGCTTTTGGAAGCTGCCAAGAAGCGACCAGAGAAGGAATTCCCACTTCGCTTGAGTGCTGAGCTCCTCTCCATTATCAACGGGGTCAGTCCAATCCTCAAGCAAAAGGAACAGCTCCACAAATTGGTCCTCGCCAATCGTGCCAATGCCGCTGCCCGTTTCTAAGCCTTCCTGGTCTTCCTACACATCAACCCATTTTCTCTTCATTGAGCACCCCTCGCTCGATCCAAACTCGGTTCCCTTTCATTCAAGAAATCGCATCATTTTTATTTAGACTTATTGCATATCAGAGTGTGATTCTTTTTTATCTCCAGTAAAATCCCCACCATTTCTGCTGAGTTACGTGGCTGGGAATTGAGCTGGAAATGAAGTGGGATGTTTCTTTGAGCGTCTTCACACTTGAAAATAAAATCCCTTGATGAATCCAATATACCCAATAGGGTAGCCTGTGCATGGGGTAGGTCTTAGGTCTGACAGCGAAGCAATGATGGCCTGTGTGTTCGTATTCAGTGGGGCTTCGTGTCTTTAACCACGTGCAAGGAATTGAGCGGGAAAGCTATGTACATCAATCGGCCTGACATTCACAAATGGTTTATATTCATCGATCTGCCTGAAATTCTGGTAGCGGGATTAGACTGCTACTTGTGGTTTTCAAAATGCAAGTGCGCAATATGTGGTAATGATTCGAACAAATCCGTCATGATTGAGTCATGACTGGCGCAGGTGATCTTCACAGGATTGAAAGATATGCTCTCCATTCCCTTCAATAGACAGAATATCTCTTGGATTCTAGCTAGACTCACACTCACCGGTGTCGCATGAAACGTATTGTAGCTGGGAAGCTTGCTGGCGTGTCGTGGGGCCACATAGCCAGGGTGCTTGCAAGTGTACCTGAAAATGGCGTATTGAATGGGTTGAGTCCATTGTGAGTTGATTCTTGAGAAACCCATTGGTAGAAGTTTAGAGTGCCCGAAGGGGGGGGCAGACGGGATCCATCATAATTCTCTTTTAACCAATTCGCTGATATGTTGAAACCGCAGGGAGGGGTTGAGATGGGCATGCCTGATTGGAGATTTCCCGCACTTCTTGTTTAATGGAGTTTAGGCCCAACCATCAATGCAATTGTGGGGTGCAGGATCGGAGCAGTAGTGGGCTCAGAGGATGTGTTGCTGACACAGGGCCCCGACACAAAATAAACAAATGTAAGAAACCCTTACTACTCCGATGACATGTGAAAGGTCGGATCATTTCTATAATGGGCTGAGATGATCAGTAATAGGCCAACAGGGTAGCTAACGTGCATAATCAGAGTTAATCTTGCTTTGAATCGGCTACTGGTATGTGTTCCCCTTAGTAAGTAGTCTAGGCTGCGGGCGGTGTAATGCCACATTATACTCCATCCATGTGAGCTATGGGTAATAGCAACATGACATCAACTCCAAACAGCCCACTTCCGATTTCCTCCGGCCGTTTCCAATTCATCCAACCTGAACCATCTACGGAAAGCAACTAACCGTTATGCATCGTTAGGAAACGAAAACAAAGAACAAACCATTGACTTTGTTCCTCTCCCAATGATGTATTTCCATGTTTCAGCGCCATCTCAAGAAACACACTGATCCAATCAGAGGCCTGTGATGATCATGCTTATCTGAGTCCGGATCTATAAGAGCGACTTGTTAATGGAGCCCAATTAAGGGTCTAAATATCTTAGCTGGTCACGCGTATGTTTGATGATGCTAGTTATCCATTGGTTTATCTCTTTGGGCTACTCATGTGATGGTCTTGATGCACCCTTACGTCTTTCTTGGTAATGAGAATACTGCATATAAAGGGGGAGGGATCTCGCTGAGGAAAGAACGTTTGCTGTCTACTTTTCAAGCAGTTATGTCTACCCAGCAATTTGCCAAGTCTCTATACAAGTCTGTCCAAAACTACTCTATTGTTGCTTCCCGCCCATTGGTCTCTAGAATCTCTGTTCACAGGGCACATTCCAGCCCTGCCAACAGCACTGACCTCACCAACTATCAATACTCGATTCCGCAGAGTACTCAGCGTCACCAATCCACTAACAAGCCCGAATTCTCGATCAAGCATTTCTTCGATTTTGTCCCATCCACTGAAAAATTAACCTTCGGTGGAAGGTCAAGCGTCCTTTTCTCTCGAAACGACAAGCCATCCCCTACTGTAGAACAATCAGCGGTCGAAGAGCTCTTTGAATTTGTTCCCTCTATTGAATGGTTCCGGTTTCGGAAGTGGCCATGATCTGAATAATAACTATTCCACGGATGACAATGAGTTCGATTTGGAAGATCTCTTCGATACGCTTCCCTCTGTAGAGGACGTCAATATCCACCACTTAAATTCCCATCCCAATGTCTGAGCTACTGTCCACTATCCAGGTGATAGTATCTTGAATCGCCTCAACCATTCCCCGCCCGCTAAACAACTCTGCCACATAGGCGATGTATATAAATGATGTCATGTAATGTAAACTGCTTTGGATGTAACAAATTCCTGGGTAAACCTTGTATTCTACAATAAAGAAAAAAATCGTAACTACATGATGAGCCGTTACCTCAGTACACTTGCACAACAGTCAGCAATCACTCCAGTCTCTAAATGATATGCTATTGATTTGAAAGGCCATATTATATTACTGCTCATCATGCCATCCCGGTCCCGGCATTACACACTCGCTTATCTCAAAAGAGTTAAAGGAACCCAGTTGTCTAATTCTTGGCATATTCCATAGTAACGCCATTTCCTGAAATAACCACTCAGAGTGGGTTCGAAAACATTGGACTTGGATACCATTCCAAGAATTTCAACAAAAACATGATAATGACCATCCCGCTTGACCCACTAATCTAGAAATATGTGCCGCACAAAATGACGGTACTTCGAACTGCACTTATTAAATCGATGAAGTACGCTCTCAGCTTCCCAGCCACAGCGTATCACAATGGGTGCAAAGGTAATTCGGAGATCCCGAGCCTGGGGGAGACGGTACCGGAAAAGTTTACTGCCCTTGCGAATCGGTTCTTTGCAATAATCCAGTATTCTGGGTCCGGTACACTCAGTTTCGGCAGTCACATAGATGCTGATTTTGAGTGGTTTTGTTAATGCCGCGGATGCCAAGAAATATTGGACCGAGTTCCTGTTGATTATAAGTGGTGATTGTGATATAGCATTGAATAGACATTAACTCAATCATCGTCAATGCCGTAATATTGTGCAGGGCCGGATGATGAACACTTTGTTTCGGATAATCGAATATAAACATAAAAATCCCATCAATGCCCGATTAGCAATTTTCTCCAGCTCTTATCTGGACAAAAGCTGGTTGGATGTAGTAGGACATGGTTAGCAAGTATAGTAGGACATGATTAGCAAGATATGCCCACATCTTTGTGTCGCTATACAGCATCCAGCATCTGATATTCATCGTTTTGAGAGCCACGTGGAGGAGTGGAAGTGAGCAGATCTCATTACGCCAACTTGAGATTGTCCAATAGAATGAAAATCATCATTGCTTCGGTGGACTTGACCAACTCAGTCATGTGCTATCTATATACCATTTAAGCTGTAGTTCTGATTTGAATATTTGTCTCGTTGTGAATGTTTCAAGATTCCAAAACCGTGTGATGCAAGACTTCAATAACTTCAGCCGTTTCCACCTGCACGACAATCAATAATCGCGCCCTTTCAGGCACTATATAAGTCATGATTCTCGTTGACACTGCCATTCTTCTGTTCACATATTCCGATGTCCACTACCGGTTCTGAGTTACGTCCTACTGGATCGTTTGGAGTGGGGGTCAGTTATTCGTCACCTTGCGGACTTCTATTACGGTGTCACCTCTTTTGTAAAGCTCTCCTCCCCTTACACTGCAACTCAGCAGAGAATCGATATATGGGAGAATCGTTGAGGCGGTGGAGACCACTTTCTGGTCGAACTTCAACTTACGAACCACCATAGACTTCCCAGCCGCGAAAATGTGCTACTTGTCCCCAGGGCAGCGCGAAGGTTGACTTCACTTGGTACGAGAGAAGTGAGGACACTTCTGTCGAGCTGGCCTTGGAAAGCGAAGTGAACAAGAAATTCCCGGAGAACGATGACCAACCGCTTTGGAGAGTTTGGGCAGTTGCTGCCGATGCGGATGGGGAATTCAACACTTTCGAACTTGGGATTACTGTTCATCACGCGGTTGCTGATGGTCTCTCCAGTTCCAATATTGTCCATACTCTTACACGTGCCTTCCTGGCCGGTAAGAGGGAACCCCTTTCCGTCTCACAAGACCCAATTACTATTCCCTATGACCCCGAAACTGATACCAAAGTGACCGAGCTATCTAGTTCTATTCATACCATCCTCCCCAACTGCAAACCACCCATATCGGTACTACTCAAGGAAGCAGCTACCAAGCTTTTATTACCGAAATTTCTTCGGCCCAAAGAGGTGTACTGGAGTGGCACCAAAACATTGGACCTGGATACCATTCAGAGAATCTCGGCGAAACCCAGACAATACCCCACGAAACTGCTGACAATGACCGTCCCACTTGACTCACTTGTCCAGAAATGCACGCAGCACAATACAACGGTTCATGCGGCACTTGCAACTGCGTTCATTCTGGCCACTCATGTGTTGAAGCCACAGCACCCGATGAAGTTTGCCACACCTATCAATCTCCGGCCGTATTGCGAGCCAGTGTTACCTCGCGAGAGTATTGGTGTATATGTTTCAGAGCTAATGACTACTCATCCACCACCACAGGCCTCAGATATCGAGAACTTTTGGCCCATGGCGGTGCAATTCAAGGAGCAGATGAACGCTTCCTTGGAGTCAGCCATCTACACAATAGGGTTGATGGAGTACATTCCCTAATCTTCGAGAGTCTTTGCATACCGAGAGAGTAGCCTCGGCTCACAACAACGGACACAGAAGCAGTTTGGAGATCTCGAATCTTGGGCGACAAGACTGGAAAGATCTGCCAGAGTCTCCCTTCCATGTCGATGAGCTTGGCTTTGCGCAGTCAGTCAGCCATTACAGGACCAGTGTTTACAGTTTCGGCAGTCACGTGGAAGAACAGCTGTAAGCTGATATTGAGTTATCTTCTCGATGCCAACGAAGATGAAGATGTCAGGAGATATTGGGCCGAGTTTCAATCGATACTCTCATCCTTATAAGCGACTGTCGTTGTGCATTTGCTGATAGTAATCTGATAATAAACGGGCGATTTCTATCAGCACTCATGAGCACCATCCGTTCAGGAAATATCCAGGAATACTTGATCATCTTCTGGCCAAGCCTCGACACAAGAAGCCCACTGTGGCAAGTGAAGTGGATGAGAGAACTTCCGGCCGCACGCACTCATTGTGCAGGCTCAGAGCAGCGGGCACAGAAACCGATTGACAATCTTGAACCCAGGAGGAAATGGCGGCAGAGATGTGACAGAACCATCCTTCCCAATCGATGGACCTGGCTTCTGATCTTTTTGGCAGTTGTATGGGAGGACAGAGGCAATCCAATCTTGGGTAGTGGAATAACGGGCTAAGCCCACCTGAAGCTCACCAATAGGATGAAGATGGCAACCGCGTGGTGTACCACGAAACCCAAGCTGTTACTTCGGTGCACATCCCACAGCGGTTACAAGTCACTTGGGTCACCTAGCATTCGTGCACTATTTAAGCTATGGTCCAGCCTTTCGCAGGCACCATTATATTTCTGTTCACATACGCCGATGTCCACTGCCGATTCTGAGTTACGTCCCACTGGACCAATGGAGCGTTGGTGGATACGCCGCCACCATCAAGATTTCTATTACGGTGTCACCTCTTTTGTAAAGCTCTCCTCCCCTACACTGCAACTCTGCAGAGAATTGATATATGGGAGAATTGTCGAGGCGGTGGAGACCACTTTCTGGTCAAACTTCAACTTAAGAGCCACCATAGACTTTCCAACTGAGAAAGTGCATTACCTGTCTTCAGATAAAGCGAAGGTTGACTTCACTTGGTACGAAAGAAGTGAGGACACCTCAGTCGAGCTGGCCTTGGAAAGCGAAGTGAATCGGAAATTCCCAGAGGCTGAAGACCAACCACTTTGGAGAGTCTGGGCTGTTGCCGCTGATGTTGAATTCAGCACTTTCGAACTTGGGGTTACTGTTCATCATGCATTTGCTGACGGTATCTCCAGTGTCAATCTCACACGTATTCTTACACGTGCTTTCTTATCTGCTGAAAGGGAGCCCCTTCCTATCTCACAAGAGCCAATTGTTATCCCTTACGATTCACATACCGATACCAACATGATGACAGAGTTATCTAGGCTCTATTCATACCATCCTCCACAACTGCAAACCACCCATATCGGTACTACTTAAGGAAGCAGCTACCAAGCTTTTAGTACCCAAGCTTTCTTCGGCCTAGAGAGGTGTATTGGAGTGGAACTAAAACCTTAGACCTGGATACCATTCGAAAGATTTCTTCAAAACCCAAGCAATACCCAACCAAATTGCTGACAATGACCGTCCCGCTTGACTCACTTGTTCAGAAATGTAAGCAGCACAATACAACGGTTCATGCGGCACTTGCAACTGCGTTCATTCTGGCCACTCATGTGTTGAAGCCACAACACCCAATCAAGTTTGCCACACCTATCAATCTCCGGCCATATTGTGAGCCAGTGTTACCTCCCGGGTGCATCGGTGTATATATTTCTGAAATATCAACCACTCATCTACCACCGCAGGCCTCAGATATCGAGAACTTCTGACCCATGGCGACGCAATTCAAGGAGCAAGTAAGTGCAGCGTTGGGGAAAGCCATCTATACTATAGGATCAATGGAGTACGTCCCCAGCTCTCTGCAGTTGTTGCATACCGAGAGAGAGTCCTCGGCTCATAACAATGGACGCAAAGCCAGTTTAGAGATCTCGAACCTCGGGAGACAAGACTGGAAAGATCTGTCAGAGTCTACCTTCCAAGTCGATGAGCTTGGTTTCACGCAATCATCCAGCGTATTGGGTCCGGTGTTCACCATTTCGACAATTACCTGGAGGAGCAGCTGTAAGCTAATTTTGTGCTATACGCTTGATGTTAACGAAGACGAAGATGTCAAGAAATATTGGTCTGAGGTCCGATCAATACTTCTATCCCTTTAGGCAATAGTTGATGAGATCGTTCAATATTAGTAGCTAAATATTACAATGAAAATCCTCATTGCATCGGACTAAAATGAAGATTTGTGATCCAGAGTGTTCTCAGTATCCCATTGGCGGAGAGGAACTACCGTTCCGTGCCAAGTGTTTGTTGTTTCGGCAGCTACGTGGAAGTGCAAAGGGAAACTAATTTTGAGTTGTCTCCTAGATGCCCATGAGGTCAAGACTTTTGCTTCATTATAGAATACATTGGCCCAATATTTCCTGAATTCCTATACCACGTGATGTATTGTTTGGGTAACTTCTCACCTGCACGGCAATCGGTAATCTCACCCATTCAGACACTATATAAGTCATGATTCTCGTTGACACTGCCATTCTTCTGTTCACATATTCCGATGTCCACTACCGGTTCTGAGTTACGTCCCACTGGACCAATGGAAAATTGGTCGGTTAGTCGTCACCTTGAGGACTTCTATTACGGTGTCACCTCTTTTGTAAAGCTCTCCTCCCCTTCACTGCAACTCAGTAGAGAATCGATATATGGGAGAATCGTTGAGGCGGTGGAGACCACTTTCTGGTCGAACTTCAACTTACGAACCACCATAGACTTCCCAGCCGCGAAAATGTGCTACTTGTCCCCAGGCAGCGCGAAGGTTGACTTCACTTGGTACGAGAGAAGTGAGGACACTTCTGTCGAGCTGGCCTTGGAAAGCGAAGTGAACAAGAAATTCCCGGAGAACGATGACCAACCACTTTGGAGAGTTTGGGCAGTTGCTGCCGATGCGGATGGGGAATTCAACACTTTCGAACTTGGGATTACTGTTCATCACGCGGTTGCTGATGGTCTCTCCAGTTCCAATATTGTCCATACTCTTACACGTGCCTTCCTGGCCGGTAAGAGGGAACCCCTTTCCGTCTCACAAGACCCAATTACTATTCCCTATGACCCCGAAACTGATACCAAAGTGACCGAGCTATCTAGTTCTATTCATACCATCCTCCCCAACTGCAAACCACCCATATCGGTACTACTCAAGGAAGCAGCTACCAAGCTTTTATTACCGAAATTTCTTCGGCCCAAAGAGGTGTACTGGAGTGGCACCAAAACATTGGACCTGGATACCATTCAGAGAATCTCGGCGAAGCCCAGACAATACCCCACGAAACTGCTGACAATGACCGTCCCACTTGACTCACTTGTCCAGAAATGCAAGCAGCACAATACAACGGTTCATGCGGCACTTGCAACTGCGTTCATTCTGGCCACTCATGTGTTGAAGCCACAACACCCGATGAAGTTTGCCACACCTATCAATCTCCGGCCGTATTGCGAGCCAGTGTTACCTCGCGAGAGTATTGGTGTATATGTTTCAGAGCTAATGACTACTCACCCACCACCACAGGCCTCAGATATCGAGAACTTTTGGCCCATGGCGGTGCAATTCAAGGAGCAGATGAACGCGTCTTTGGAGTCAGCCATCTACACAATAGGGTTGATGGAGTACATTCCCAACTTTCGAGAGTTTTTGCACACCGAGAGAGTAGCCTCGGCTCAAAACAACGGACACAAAGGCAGTTTGGAGATCTCGAATCTTGGGCGACAAGACTGGAAAGATCTGCCAGAGTCTCCCTTCCATGTTGATGAGCTTGGCTTCGCACAGTCAGCCAACATTATGGGACCAGTGTTTACAGTTTCGGCAGTCACGTGGAAGAACAGCTGTAAGCTGATATTGAGTTATCTTCTTGATGCCAACGAAGATGAAGATGTCAGAAGATATTGGGCCGAGTTCCAATCGATACTCTCATCCTTATAAGCGATTGTCGTTGTGCATTTGCTGATAGTAATCTGATAATAAACGGGCGATTTCTAGCAGCACTCATGAGCATCATCCGTTCAGGAAATATCCAGGAATACTTGATCATCTTCTGGCCAAGCCTCGACACAAGAAGCCCACTGTGGCAAGTGAAATGGATGAGAGAACTTCCGGCCGCACGCACTTATAGTGCAGGCTCAGAGCAGCGGGCACAGAAACCGGTTGACAATCTTGAACCCAGGAGGATATGGCGGCAGAGATGTGACACAATCATCCTTCCCAATCGATGGACTTGGCTTCTGATCTTTTTGGCAGTTGCATGGGAGGACAGAGGTAATCTAATCTTGGGTAGTGGAATAACGGGCTAAGCCCACCTGAAGCTCACCAATAGGATGAAGATGGCAACCGCGTGGTGTACCACGAAACCCAAGCCGTTACTTCGGTGCACATCCCACAGCGGTTACAAGTCACTTGGATCATCTAGCATTCGTGCACTATTTAAGCTATGGACCAGCCTTTCGCAGGCAACCATTATATTTCTATTCACATACGCTGATGTCTACTGCTGATTCTGGGTTACGTCCCACTGGACCAATGGAAAATTGGTCGGTTAGTCGTCACCTTGAGGACTTCTATTACGGTGTCGCCTCTTTTGTAAAGCTCTCCTCCCCTTCACTGCAACTCAGCAGAGAATCGATATATGGGAGAATCGTTGAGGCGGTGGAGACCACTTTCTGGTCGAACTTCAACTTACGAACCACCATAGACTTCCCAGCCGCGAAAATGTGCTACTTGTCCCCAGGCAGCGCGAAGGTTGACTTCACTTGGTACGAGAGAAGTGAGGACACCTCTGTCGAGCTGGCCTTGGAAAGCGAAGTGAACAAGAAATTCCCGGAGAACGATGACCAACCACTTTGGAGAGTTTGGGCAGTTGCTGCCGATGCGGATGGGGAATTCAACACTTTCGAACTTGGGATTACTGTTCATCACGCGGTTGCTGATGGTCTCTCCAGCATCAACATTATCCACATTCTTACACGCGCCTTCTTGGCCGCTAAGAAGAAACCCCTTCCTATTTCACAAGAGCCAATTGCTATTCCCTATGACCCACTTACTGACAACATGATGTCCGAGCTATCTAAAGCTGTTCATACCATCCTCCCCAACTGCAAACCACCCATATCAGTACTACTCCAGAAAGTAGTTACTCGATACTTGTTACCCAGCTTTCTTCGGCCCAAAGAGGTGTACTGGAGTGGCACCAAAACATTGGACCTGGATACCATTCAGAGAATCTCGGCGAAACCCAGACAATACCCCACGAAACTGCTGACAATGACCGTCCCACTTGACTCACTTGTCCAGAAATGTAAGCAGCACAACACGACAGTCTATGCAGCACTTGCAACTGCGCTCATTCTGGCCACTAATGTGTTGAAGCCACAACACCCGATGAAGTTTGCCACACCTATCAATCTCCGGCCGTATTGCGAGCCAGTGTTACCTCCCGAGTGCATCGGTGTATATATTTCTGAAATATCAACCACCCATCCACCACCACAGGCCTCAGATATCGAGAACTTCTGGCCCTTGACAGTACAATTCAAGGAGAATATAACGGCATCCTTAGAGTCAGCCATGTACACGATAGGTTTGATGGGGTACGTTTCCAACTTTCGGGAGTTCTTCCACTCCGAAAGAGTAGCCCTTGCTGATAACAATGGGCGCAAAGGTAGTTTGGAGATCTCGAACCTCGGGAGACAAGACTGGAAAGATCTGCCCGAATCTACCTTCCAAGTCGATGAGCTTGGCTTCACGCAATCATCCGGTATCTTGAGCCCAGTGTTTACGGTTTCAGCAATCACATGGAAAGGCAACTGTAAACTGATATTGAGCTACCTCCTTGATGTCAACGAAGAGGAAGATGTCAAGAAATACTGGGCTGAGTTCCAAACTATACTTGTATCATTATAAGCGAATGTTATTTTTGAATAACTACTAGGCATTTACTGATTAAACGATATCATACCATTCTGGTCAATACTTTTATCCTAACGATTGACCCATTGCCTTAGAAATCTACCATCAATAATCACGGGAATCCGTGAAACGGGATATTTCAACTTCGATCTAACTCATTATCCTGTACACCATACCCAATGTCAACTACTGGCTGCGTGTTACGCCCGACTGGACCATTGGAAAATTGGTCAGTTAGTCGTCACCTGGAGGACTTCTATTTCGGTGTTACCTCCTTCGTAAAGCTCTCGTCTTCCACTCTAAAACTCAGCAGAGAATTGATATATGGGAGAATAGTCGAGGCAGTAGAGGCCACCTTTTGGTCGAACTTCAATCTAAGAACCACCGTGGACTTTCCGGCCGCGAAGGTGCGTTACTTGGCTCCAGGCGAATCGAAAATCGACTTCTCCTGGTATGAGAGGAAGGAGGATACCTCTGTCGAGCTTGCTTTGGAAAGTGAAGTGAACAGGAAATTCGTAGATGATCAACCTCCTTGGAGGGTTTGGGTTGTTGCTGCAGATGCAGAATTCACCACTTTCGAACTTGGGATTACTGTTCATCACGCAGTCGGCGATGGTCTCTCCAGTTCCAATATTATCCACACTCTTACACGCGCCTTCACAACCTCAAAGAGTGGTCCTCTCCCTATATCACAAAAGCCGATTGTTGTGCCTTATGACCCACATACCGACACTAAAGTAGACGAGCTATCTAGTTCTATTCATACCATCCTTTCCAATTCCAAACCCCCTATAACGATGCTACTCAGGGAAGCAGTTACTCGATATTTGTTACCCAACTTTCTCCGGCCCAAGGAGGTGTACTGGAGTGGTACCAAAACATTGGACCTGGATACCATTCAGAGAATCTCGGCGAAACCCAGACAATACTCAACGAAACTGCTGACAATGACCGTCCCACTTGACTCACTTGTCCAGAAATGTAAACAGCACAATACAACGGTCCATGCGGCACTTGCAACTGCGTTCATTCTGGCCACTCATGTGTTGAAGCCACAGCACCCGATGAAGTTTGCCACACCTATCAATCTCCGGCCGTATTGCGAGCCAGTGTTACCTCGCGAGAGTATTGGTGTATATGTTTCAGAGCTAGTGACTACTCATCCACCACCACAGGCCTCAGATATCGAGAACTTTTGGCCCATGGCGGTGCAATTCAAGGAGCAGATGAACGCATCCTTGGAGTCGGCCATCCACACTATAGGGTTGATGGAGTACGTTTCCGATTTTCAAGGGCTCTTGCACGCCGAGAGAGTAGCCTCGGCTCACAACAATGGCCACAGAAGCAGTTTGGAGATCTCGAACCTTGGGCGACAAGACTGGAAAGATCTGCCAGAGTCTCCCTTCCATGTCGATGAGCTTGGTTTCACGCAATCCTCTAGCATACTGGGTCCGGTGTTTATTGTTTCCGCAGTCACGTGGAAGAACAGCTGCAAGTTGATATTGAGTTACCTCCTCGATGTCAATAAAGATGAAGATGTCAAGAAATGCTGGGCTGAGTTCCAATCACTACTGCTATCATTATAAGCGATTGTTATTAAATAAAGCTACTACAAATATGATCATCACATTGAATTATTTGGTCGGAACGTTCTGATTGGTTGAAGAGCAGGGTCTCTTGATAATGCCTCGGCATCTTTGCGCTCGGGCGGCTTGACTTCTGGCCTGTTGTAGCATGGTTCTCAAGGTGCCAATCTTCAACAACTTCTCGATTTGCTCGCTAGTGGACTGTAATCTACTGACAGACATATTAGTGTGACAAGAAATTCACCACTTCATATATATGGAATTGCGCATCATTATTTTCCCGATATCTAGCAGGAGTTCGATTAAATGGGAAAGTCCAAGGTCTTGTTATTGGATGGGCAGAATCCTCGATCTTTCAATTGTACACATGATTGTTTATTTGCAAGTAGAGGCCATAAAAGGTCCTTATGGACTCCTGCTTTATCATGGTCCGAGTTAGGTTAAATCTCGTCACATACATCGAATTTCCCAGTTCGTGAAGGATGGTAGATAAGACCGCAAAACTTGGCACGTCTTCCCTGAATCGAGCCTATAACCACCCGGTAGGCTCCGGGGGAGCCTCCTCGGTAAACCTTTGAGTCTTCCATGATCGGAAACTCCTGATACGGTTTTCTACAGCGACGATCGATCTTCGAGAATCGCTCGCTGTTCCGGAAAACATGGGGGTAATTGGATACCGGTTGATTGTTGGCATGTCTTCTAAGGGCTGCACGAGCTGCACTGCGGATGGCGGATCGTTCAAATTGTTGCCCTGGCAAGAGCGTTTAGATCATGGCTCCATAGCTTCATAGTTGATTCAGTTTCACCTACCTCCACAAGTGGCTTTGATGGAGACTCCGCTAACGGTATACACGGGCTATCGTATAGATTTCACTTGTCACTGGTGGTTAATGTTCAATTTATTCGCATACCACATACCTGGCGAGCAGCTAATATCATGGTGGCTAATGAAGCAATCAGAAGGAGTAGGAGTATTTTGGCTACCATATCAGTTTAGATGAATACTTGAGGATAACTGCTGACCCGTCATGGAACATCTGGTATTTAAAGAGTTGCTTCATGCACTTTGAAGCTTAATGAGTTGAGTTGGCCAGAGCATGAGTAGTCAGAACGTAGTTACTTAAACTCAACTAACGATCACAATATTCATACCTTGAATATATGCACGGTCATTAGTATTCCATGCTTCATTGAGTGTGGGAAATCATGTCTCATAGCTAACTCTGGGCATCACAAACAATCTATATACTGCCGTAGTATCGTAATAATATTATTCCAGAATAGAAAACCATCTAAAATATTGAAGGGTGGTTACAACTAATCAACAATGAGACTCCATATCCACTTGAGTGATGATATCTATCAATAGTCCCATGCATGCTTAAACATTGGACTGTGACTACCACCAATAAAATATACCTGGAACAAGGTGGCTCGATTCCCATGTACATGCCCTCCAATAAGGCGGCCTTAATCAATTGGAATTCAAGGCTTACAACAACCTGCCTAGAATGATCTTTTAGCGGACCTTTGTGAGCTAAAGTTTTAATAATTTTAGCCACATACACTTCTTTCTATCTAGGCGAAGAGCAATTATGACACAATACATATACATGTGTGTCAGGTAGGCATTCTATTTTGGGGCGAATAGAGGGTTATTAACGGCCTACGTTCTTTATTAAATGATGTATGTTGAGTGGAATGTGGCTTAATGGCCTGATACTATCACTACCCTAACCATGATTGGATGAGGTTAGTGCAATGTGATTTATCCTTTTAATGCAGTCAGGTAAAGATAAATACTGAAGTAGAGGTATTCGGTGACTCTGGAGTAACACTTGCCGTGTCTATTGGGCGTAAGTTCACTCCTTGACAGGTTTCAGCAAACAAAGCTGTTGAGGGATATCCTTTTGTGAAGCAATGGTTTCTATCAAAGGCCACTGTAATATTTGTCTCC